>CM035441.1:126111869-126141869 GCA_020310875.1 Ceratopteris richardii | reverse complement strand
GACTATGTCGAAGGCTTTGTGGAAACTCCATACTCACTAGATGTAGAGCCTCCATAGATTCTGTCTCAATATCAAATTCCTCTCGTTGAGGGAGAGGTGAGAGTAAGGTGAGTCCGGGTCGTGCTTAAAAGGTGATAGGCACTCCATATGTAGCCCATGTGTCGCAAACTAAGTTCTTACCTGTGAGTATCAAACCCTATCATGCCCACTCTCATACAACTATATAGCTTCCTCAAATGCTCTAGGAGTGAGTCTGTCGTGGGGCAACTCCCTCTCCCTCTCAATGAAGCTTACTATTTGGAATAGTGCTTCTAGGACCATGGTGGAGCGAGCTTTGCTCGAATGATGTCAGGTGGCACGGTCTGCTTGCTACGGAACAAGCGTGAGATCTTACATACCTGCAGCCTCTCATATGTGCCCATTGATCGGCGGTCAAACTTGGTGCCCATACCATCGCTGAATACATCAAGGCCAGAATGACCAGTGTATCAAAAAGCCAACCCTTCGTGTGGGGTTCTTGGAAGTGTGCTTGGTGGCACCTCCGCTCTAGCATGGCCAAGGCTGCATACTCTCAGGTGAGTTTGTCGCTGGGTGAGTTTGTCACTAGTTGATTGCCTCAGGGTGAAAGGTCCTGGTAGGATGGTGAAAGTGACTCCCAAGTAGACATATGAAGTAACCACCTCGACGTGCCCTCCAAGAATGGTGAAAATGGATGCACTCCTCGCTACACTAGATGTGTGGTAAATCATGACCTTGGTCCTGCCAAGGTTCACGGTCAACCCTCTATGTGTACAGAAATCATCCAAAACTCCGAGATGGCATTGAAATCAAAACAATATGTGAGAGAGAGAGAGAGAGAGAGGGAGGGGGGGGGGGGGGGGGAGGGGGAGAGGTGTGGTGTGTTGATGCTCCATCATGTGGTCATGGGCTATCCTGATGCAAGAGATGTCCTCATGATGCAATTATGTTCATCGGTACCCAATCGTACGTGGTTTGCATCACACTCTCTGTGTCGCTGTCTCCTCGAGCATGAGCCCTATGCCTCTGGAAGGTTGCGTCTCACTCTCATGCTGCTGGTTGCTCGAACGTGAGCCCTATGTGTGTGTGTGAGAGAGAGAGAGAGAGAAAGAAAGAAAGAAAGAAAGAAAGAAAGAAAGTCATATTAACGTCTTCTGGAGGCCAAACTTGGCCTATGAGACAAAAACCATGTACAAGTGTAGTAACCCTGTGTAGAAGATAAAATGAAATAAAAAGTATATCGCTACACAAAGCTATATAGGGCTGGAAAAGGCTGGGGAGACGTGGCTCTGACTCTGCAGATAGTGGCCACCTAATACATGGGGGGATCCAAAATGTGAGAAACGCCCTAGCTACTGGTGATGAATGGAGGTGGGTGTAGTATGTGGTACATCGGTGGTGATCTGAGTGCCTCTTGAAGGAAGACAACCCAGGGGGTGGTGGTACGCCTATGCTCCATCATGTGGTCGTATGCAATCCTGATGCATGAGATATCCTCCTGATATAGTCATGGTCGACGATATCCGCCCATGCGTGGTCGGCGCCGTGCTCTCTGTGCTACTGCCTGGTGTAGCATGAGCCCTATAGATGGACCTCTCTGATGTAGCTCAACTCGCTGAAAGAACTGCGTAATGGTCTGCTGGGTACTCACCCGTGGCTGATGTATGGGCTGTAGTGACCGCTCTCGCCTCTCGTATGCTGCTGTGAGAAAGCGTCCCAAGCGTCTCTAGTCTCCCATAGTCATGCACAGCTGGAATGACTCCTTGATCTGGAACTGTGCTCGTAGGTCTACATCTGATAACAAAATGCTCCTCACTCTCTACCTCTGAGAGAGAGAGAGAGAGAGTTATATTAACGTCTTCCAAAGGCCAAACTTGGCCTATGAGACAAAACCATGTACAACTTTGGTAATCTCTGTGTAGAAATGTAAAGGAAAAATACTCGCTACACAAAACTGTGTAGGCTGAAAACAACAGAAGGATGGTGTACATGGTAATGAGCGATAGTGGGGATAAGGGGAGGGGGAGAGAGAGAGAGAGAGTGTGTTATTAACGTCTTCCAAAGGCCAAACTTGGCCTATGAGACAAAACCATGTACAACTGTGGTAATCTCTGTGTAGAAATGTAAAGGAAAAATACTCGCTACACAAAACTGTGTAGGCTGAAAACAACAGAAGGATGGTGTACATGGTAATGAGGGATAGTGGGGATAAGGAGCGTGGCTCTGACTCCTCAGATAATGGCCACCTAATACAAGGGGACCTCCTAGGGAATGAATGTGTAGACCCTAATTGCCAAAGAGGGGGTGGAGGTGGGTGGAGTATGTGGTACATCGACGGCGCCTGAGTACCCCCTGAAAGAAGGCTTCCCAAGTGGTGGTGGTGTGCCTTTGTTCCATCATGTGGTCATGGGCTATCTTGATCTGTGAGATATCCCCCGGGTGCAGTCATGGTCGTCGGTACCCAACCATATATGGTCGACGTCGCACTCTCTGTGCCCTTGCATGTTGGAGCGTGAGCCCTATGCATCTAGCAGGTGGGTCTATTTGATATGGCCGAGCTCGATAAAAGAACTGAGTAATAGTGTGCCACTGTCCTGGGTACTCACCCGTGTGTGACGCTTGGGCTGTAGCCTCTACTCTGTCTCTCATATGCTTCCAAGAGGAAGCGTCCCGTCCTCCGCTGGTCTCCAGTGGTCATGCATAGTTGGAGTCACTCAGCTATCTGAAACTCTTCTCGTAGGTTTGAGTATGCCGGGCATCTCGTAACCAACTGTCCTCACTCTCTATCTCTGTATGGCATATAAGGCACCACCTCTCCTCTCGAGGGAATCCTCTAATCCAGACATTGACTCTAATCCAGACATTGACTCTAATCCAGACATTGACTCTAATCCAGACATTGACTCTAATCCAGACATTGACTCTAATCCAGACATTGACTCTAATCCAGACATTGACTCTAATCCAGACATTGACTCTAATCCAGACATTGACTCTAATCCAGACATTGACTCTAATCCAGACATTGACTCTAATCCAGACATTGACTCTAATCCAGACATTGACTCTAATCCAGACATTGACTCTAATCCAGACATTGACTCTAATCCAGACATTGACTCTAATCCAGACATTGACTCTAATCCAGACATTGACTCTAATCCAGACATTGACTCTAATCCAGACATTGACTCTAATCCAGACATTGACTCTAATCCAGACATTCACTCTAATCCAGACATTCACTCTAATCCAGACATTGACTCTAATCCAGACATTGACTCTAATCCAGACATTGACTCTAATCCAGACATTGACTCTAATCCAGACATTGACTCTAATCCAGACATTGACTCTAATCCAGACATTGACTCTAATCCAGACATTGACTCTAATCCAGACATTGACTCTAATCCAGACATTGACTCTAACCCAGACATTGACTCTAACCCAGACATTGACTCTAACCCAGACATTGACTCTAACCCAGACATTGTCTCTAATCCAGACATTGACTCTAATCCAGAGATTGACTCTAATCCAGACATTGACTCTAATCCAGACATTGACAGAGTGGGAGCATGAGCTTGGGTCCGAATGACTTCAAGGTTATTTAGATCATTAAAGGATCGCATTTGTAATCGAAGAAATTGTTGAGAACAAGAATTAAGAATAAGAGGAGAAGCGTACCTCCCAAACATAAGGGACATCAAGACAAACACTTGTAGTTAAAGTTCCTACTACTTAACCGAAGTGTCATGCTTTTGCAAGTGTGAATTTTGGACAACTCCCCAAGTACGTCTATAAATACGAACCTTGGGCTCATTTATAATTCATTCCTCAAATGAGACACTTGGACGCTTGGCCCTTAGTGGGGTGACGAGCCACTCATGTATGGACATACATGTATGGTGTAGATACACTAGTGCAAGATGCAATACCCTTAAGGTGATGGCCAAGCTGACGGGTTAGTTGTTGTGGACCCTATGGCTAAGAAGTGAGTCTAATGTTCACCCTTTTATGTTTGTCACGATGGCTTGTGTTTTGCCTTACTTGCAAGAAGGATCTTGGAAAGTGCTAACGAGGTGCTACAATCTCTCTCCTAAGCTTGCACTCAATAAGACTTGTATAAATACATAAATATATGTTAGGCGTCACAAGCTCAAAAAGGAAATATATATAGGATCATACCAAATAAACATATGGAGTAACTACACTAAGTGTGGAGAGTGATACCAATGTCAAGACGATAGATAATTACAATTACAAGTCAATTAAACATTTTCCATTCTTAGTCACTCAGTACAGCTAACAATCTTCATTTGTTGCTCTTTAACTTTGGCATCTTCTTCATGATTGTGCTACACAAACCTTGGCACGATCTTTGAAAAAACTTAATATTTTTAAGTGTTGAAGCAACAATGGGGTGGCAAAGGTGCTCGAATTGAAGATATTGAGTTACATATTATGCTACTTGAATCCATGATAGGTTTGCTATCCACCTTCATGCTTACAACCAATTTAATTTACATAAGAAAGCTATATATTGATGATATCACACTTCTATATGAATCCATGAAAGGTTTGCAATCCAATTCCATGCTTACAATTAGGATTACCTTTCATACTTCAGCATACTTGAGAAACATATGTGTGATTATGTTTGGAGGTGGAAAAATTGTAGGTGATTAGTTCATTTGTAAATCTTGGGGATACACTCTCTGCTCAAACAAGTAGATTCTCTATTATACAAGCAGCAAAAGACAAAGTTACAAAAGATCATGCATCACTTTGATGATTGGAGCACCAATGCCACCACGCCTTGTTCAAAAGCCCCACGCTAGGGGTGGGCTCTTCAAAATTATGGTTACTCCTCCACTCATGTATGAATTGTCACATGTTTGATCAAGAAATATCCACATATGATCTAAGGCTAAAAATCAGTAAGTAACATAGTTAGAGTTTGCCATGCACCCTGTGGCCTCTTTTAGATTACAAGCTTCATCACTGATATACATGGTGCATCACCAAACAAATCATCCCGCATGGCTTTTGAGGCATCCAAAATCTTGCCAAAGGACTGGCGAATATTAAATAACATATAACCTCATGAAAGCAAAGCTCTTAGCACATAATCCTAGATATTAACCATCTACATATCATTATAGGTGACATACATGGTGTATCACCAAACATATCATCCCACAAGGCTTTTGGGACATCCAGAAACTTGTCTAAGGACTGGGGATATTAAATAAAATACGACCAGATGAAAGCAAAGCTCTTGACACATAACTCTAGATATTAACCATCTGCTTCAACTCTTAAGTTATAGAGGACATGCACTCATGCCCTCTTTCAACATAGTGAACCAAATAAGGTAGTCAAGAGATATGGAAAATATACATCACAAAAATCAGTCCACCTAAGCCTCTCCCATCCAAAATGCAGTACTATCAAAAGCATTTCATGACGGTGTCAGACATGGGATTCATCGAGATCCCTGGGTGTTAAATGTGCAATCATCAAATCCTAAAATGTGAGGATCACTTTGCAGGTGTCCTATAAATGCAGAAGATCATGGAGAGATACAATGACATTCTCAATACACCCTCTTGATTACCACATTTGTTGATCATCTCTCAGCTTAGGAGGCTAGCTTCATAAAATTCAGAGATTGAGCATCTATGGCTGAGTCGGTACCAATGATCACATATGTACGTAAAATATAAATGTGCATCCCCAAATCCACATCCACACGACAAGAGTAGAATAATTCATTTCTTAAAATTCGCATTAAGTATGAGCATCTTTTTTATATGTATGCTAGAAAAAGATTGGAAAGATTCCAATAAGACAGACACGAATAGAAAATCCTTTTTTTTAACATACATACACACGTACATACATACATACATACATACATACATACATGCATGCATGCACGCATATATAAATACATGCATACATATACACACACAGAGAAACATTGAAATTCAAAATAACTTCTTCAAAAATACCAAACTGGTCGAATTACAGATCATCTTCCATCCTCAAGTATTCGCCTACATCAGACTGGTGATAAGCTACAATTGCAGTAGGGTCTAGCTTGCGACAATCCTGGGTGCTTTTGGCAGCAACACCAAATCCAAGAGGGATATCAGCCATGGAAAAGATAACCACTCCTTGATTTTGTTGGACGTTATCCGTGATACGTGCAAGTCCAGACTTGAGCACGTGATTACCATAAAGGAATGACATCTCTGATGAGGGCTTAAGCCAGATCTTGCTCTTTGCGTGTAACGCAAGGAGGTCGAGGGAGGAAGCGAGGAGATGAAATTTGCCGGATTTTGTGAATTTTCCTATGCATGTACCAACGCCCACTAGCTTTTCGCGCGATATGTTGGTTGCTTTCTTCACCAGCGCTTCACTTGCGTAGAAAACCCTGTTCTTGTGAAGACGAAAGCAATAGCGGAGGGGAGGTGAGCCAGCAGCGGCTCCCTCCACAGCTGGTCTCTCAATCAGATGCTTCAAATTGCTGCCCACGAACTTATGCAGCTTCTCGAAGACAGCCGTGGTCTCTTTCTCGTCCAAGGGCCTCATGATGATCTTCCCACTGGCAACTTCCAATCACTCCCCTTGCACTTCAACTTCTATACCGCCCACAGTGACATGCGAGCTGCGCTCCCAGCAGTTTCCACTCCATAGACACACACGAATAGCATTATGCATATAGTCTCGTTATGAAAGGAAAAACCTACTACAACAAGAACAACAACAAAAAAAAAAAAAAAAAAAAAGTGGTGTCCGCGCACGCTACGCTCACTGTTGGGTTTTGCCTTCTTGAGGCGAGGTGACGGTTTCAACCTTTCTATGGTCAGGGTTTCAACCTTTCTATGGTGAGGCTGGATATTGTAATGCGGTTCTTTGAGGAGAGGTGAGGGTTTCAACCTTACTATATTGCATAGCTGGATATTGTAATGCCTCCAGGAAGTTTAAATAAGTTCTCCTATTCACTTTTGAGAGTTCTGTTTTCAATGTCGCCTCTAGGTAGTATGTAACCTCTACTTTGTGGGATACGGGGGTCCCATGGATAATATGCTCATTCATTGGTATAGACTTTTCTCGATGTCACCTTCAAGTAATATATCATCTTTGCTTTGTGGGATATGGGAAGTATCATGGATACTATGCCCATTCACTTATACAATTGTTCTTTCAATCAATTCAAGCTATAAGAAAGATTAGGCTTTGGCCAAACTTCCTCTTTAAAAAAAAGAGTTCTACCTTTTTCAATGTATTTCCTTGAAGTTTTTGTGCTTTGCCACGAAATATGCTAAATTCATCTAACGAAGAACAACCCAAGTAATTGGATACTAACGTAGCAAATGATAATTTTATAGATATAGAGATTCTTTCTTCTCTAAATAACCTCTCTGAAATAAAGGCAACAAACATGTTTCCCCTTGAAAAAGATCCATCTTTGAACCCTCTTGAATATTACATCGAAGAGTACGAAGTCATTCATTGAGCTAAATTGATTGAAATGGAGTAAGATAAGTAACTTGAATAAGAGAGCTCACACGAGGCGGCTAAGAAAATAAAGAGTCGAATTGATTGAAGTTGTGACAAGAAAAGCACCTAAGTTTGAACAAGTCCATCTTAAATATGTTGATAAAGATATTGTGAGATAGAAATATGATAATCATGTTCCTTCATGCTTTGGAATGAGCTTTTATCCATGAAATTGGTTCCAATGAAGCTATGTGGAACACTCTTACAGTATCTATGGTTGTACCAAACTATTGCTTTTATTTTTTGTTAAGGAAGTTTGATCAAAGCCTAATCTCCTCGAGCTTGAATGTATTGAAAGAAAAATTATAGAAGTGAAGGGTATAGTACCCATGGGACCCTCTTTATCTCACAAAAAAATGGTTAGAAGACGAGGCATCACAAAGAAAGGCCTTCGCAAAGGCATCTAGTATCAATAACCCAAAGACATTACACAGATAGATTGGCCACATTGACCCAAGCATGTCCAACAACCTGCAAGGATTGAACACACAACCTCCACCTCAATAGGTGAGTGCCCAACCAACTCGCCTATGGGACGTGGACATGTTGAGTTTTAGATGTCTTACACATTGTAAAAACAAATAAACAAAGAGATTACATAAACTTAACTAGGTTTAAAAATTTTGATTAAGAATATGTTGTGTGAGTCTAAAAAAAATATGATAAACCTAAAATTGAACAAGATTAAAGGCATGTAATAAAGATAAATAAGTTATCTTATAGGAAATAGAAATGAATGTGCAAGAGACTAAGTTCAAAATGTTTCCTCTAAAGGATACAATATAGTGAGTTGCACATATAGGCACCAAGGCCCTTATTATATGATAATTGGATTAGGCCTTAAATCTAACTTAAAAACCTAAAGAGTTTGCTTTTCGATGCAACTTTGATTAGAAAAGGTTTAGCATCTTGGTCAAAGTTAGCCAAAATTAAGATACATAATTTGAGTTTATGAGAATAGATAGATGTAGAAATGCTAAAAATTCCTAGCTCAAAATGAAGTTTTGTGCAACCTCTATTTTTTAGTGTCAATGGTAAAATAATATTGTTGGAGTTTGAGGTTTGTGAAAGCACACGAACAATACAAGGAAGAAGAAGAAGCATGGAGCACAACACAAGACCGAATGAATTACCAAGTGAATGTAAAAAGATCATAACTCGTTAAGGTTATAGGTGTATATACAAGCCGGGGTAAAGAGGGAAAAAGGTGCCCTGGCAATCCTAAGTGTGTTCACACACATCACTACCAAAATATATCAACAAACCTCCCTAGGTGTGATGCAATGAACAAGGAGTTGACACTCATGTATAAGGAAGTGCCAAGATATGTGGAAAGAGATCAATCCACAAAAGGAAGTAAGCCCAAAGCTTTGCGAAAAGCTTTAAAATTCTCCCTAGGCAGAGCCTTTGTGAAAAGACCTACAATGTTATCCTATGTGGGTGCATATGCCAAATATCTCTCCAGCAAAGAATCTCTACTAGGAATAACGATAGTGCACCTCAATCTATTTTATGAGAGCATGGAACACAAGGTTCCTTGCAACTGCCAATGCGCTCTGACTATTAGTGAAGATGGTGAAGACTTACCAACACCCAAATTAGCCAAAAGGCATCTAAGCCACATACACTCAACAATCGCTGTGAAAGTTGCCTATACTCAGCCTCACAACAATGATCATTCAACCATAACCATAAACTGTTTGAACCACATAAACACTTTGAAATTTGCTTTCAATGGATACAGCCATGCGTGCCTAGAGAATCATCAATAAAATTCACAATGTAAAGGTAGTTCCCAAAGAAGGTGTTTGCATAGCACCACAAACATCATTATGAACAAGTTGCAATTTATAAGTAGCTCAAACTAAACCATCCTTTGGAAAAGAGGAATGTTGCATTTCACCCAAAATACAACCTTCATAGACATGTTTACAAGCTGCCTCAAGTTTGGGTAGAGAGGACACCATTTCAAGTTTCTACAAGCATGGAAAACTAGCAAAATTCAGATGACCAAAGCATGCATGCCAAAGCTTTGCATTTTAGATAGCCCGAGAAGAACTGCACATGCTAAATCATTCAAAGATTTTGCATAGTCTATGAGCATATACAGCCCATTACAGAAAATTTCAGAAGCAATAATGACATCACCATTTGAGAGATCATGAAATGTACATCTATCATTAATAATTTTGACATCCAAGGCAATCTTGGCTAATCTTGAAATTGGAAACAAATTTTTCTTGATCCCTACTACATACAAAGCATCTGCAATGTGAAAGAACTACCATGAGTAGTAGTTAGAATGATCTTACTGACTCCCATTACAGGATAAGAGGAGTTGTTGTCATATGTGGCAGTATTCCCTATAGGGGCATGCTCAAGTGAACTAAAGAAACTATGTTGCGAGGTAATATGTTTGGCCTCCCCACTATCAAATTACCAAACATCTAAGTCTACAGTAGATAAAGTTTGTTGGAGAGGGAACCTATTCTAGAGCATTGTAAACTTGTTTTGAGTTGGATAATCAAATATTTCATTGTTCGCTCTCTTTGTCTTACCTTGTATGTGTGTGTGTCTATGTGTGTGTGTGCATGTTAGTGTGCTTCTCACTCATGCACATGTGTGTTCCACTTGCTCATGGTCATCATACCATGCTCATGTCTCTACGGATTAACAATTACAAGGTGGATCTCCACATGCTCATGCTTACCATTATGCTAGAGTGATACCAAATTTGGCATCATTGTTGGGGAGCGAGCTTCGAGGACGAGGATATGATGGTAAGATGTAGAGATTTGACATTGGAATCATAGGTAAAATTCTTGTTCTTCACCTTTTTACCTTCCACACCATCATCCCTTCCATCCCTACTCACCCCCTACCTCCATCTCCATCTTCGAAAAAAATTCACCTTCATGATCATATTCCCACCTTCAATTCATTTCCCTCATTTCACTTGTGACAAAGAGCAAGAGAGTGTTCTTGTGCATTGCATTTTGTGTGTTTTCTTCAGCTTTTTGGTAGGTATCGACATCAATAGCAGCATCAGTAGGTATAACAACTCTATTCACGCACCCCGAGACAAAGCCTTCTATCTATCGTGGTAGATTGAATTTTGGAGTCTTTGGTAAAAACAAGCACACCATAGTAGATTAGAGCATGCACATCAAGAAAGGATAATTTTTTTTGCACAATAAGCATTTTTTCAGTTCATCACGATAGATAGAATTTACAAAAGATAATGCCTATCGGTTATCACCAATAGATGACTAAATGTCCTTACAATAGATAGTTTCCATTGCGATAGATAGATTGTTCATCGCAACAGACACACATCTATGACATATGGAAAATTCATGATATATTAGTCCATCGCGATAGACAGGCACTATGACAGATACCTATCCATCACGATAAACAAACAATGATGGACACCTCTCTCCATCGCAATAGATAGACAACGATGGAAACCTTTGTCCATCACAACAAACTGATAATGATGGACACCTCTGCCCATCACGATAGATAGACAACGATGAACACCTTTGTCCATTGCAACAAACAGACAAGGACAGGAACCTTTGCTCATCATGACAGATAGACTCTGTCCATTGCAATAGACATGCAAAAATGGGAATTTTCAGTGTTTCTATTTTTGGTCGATTTTGAGTTAATTTTTGTTGTTTTTGCAAACGTTTGACACTCCTTGGGAAGACTAAGCAATCTTATTGAATGTGGCATGCTTTGGACCACTAATCCTAGCATTTGAGCACCAACAAGAGCATCAGGCTTGAGGTTGGAAGTTCATTAAACCTCCTCTATAAATTTCTAGTTTAGGCTAAGCACAACTAGTGAATTGGATCAATTCAAGGCCGTGATAGGCATGAAAGAGTTTAAGACCAATTAATTTATCAAGTCCAAGAATAATTTTAAGCTAAATCAAGGATAACCTAAGTGGAAAAGGATATAATTTGATTGAGAAAAACATCACTTGTGGCAAACTTAAGTGATCCTTACAACGGACATATTAAGATCAGAAATACATCCAAAAGAAATTAAAAAGAATAAGTGGACACTACAAAAGGACCCAACAATGCGGTTGTACTTGGGAAATTGGGTTAATCAATAAAGTATATGAGCCTTAGATCAGTTAGAGACCTAGGACGGGATAGACAAAGCATCATGTCATTTGAAGCTAGTGTCAATCACGCTATTAGGTTGTGGGCTCAGCAGCTTAGTGACTATCCTTATATATTGAGCTTAGAGATGAGTGATTCAAAAATATCGTTTAGCATGGAAAGACCCACAGGTAGTTTAAGACTAGCTTATTTATAGAATCATGAAGGACCTTATAAGACTCACTTAGAGTACATACGAACCAACCAATTAGGTGCTGACACACCCTATGGCTTAAGGCGATCAATGATTCAACTTAAAAACCCTGATCAACCCTTTGGAATTGAACACCCAATGGTCAAATTCAAAGAGGGTTGTTACATTGATAAACAAGGAATCATGTATGTGGTTGCAAGTTTAGATGATTAGGAAAATGAATTTGGAATCATCATTTCTAAGTCAAAAAAAGACACTTGGGGGCACTAAAATATTGGAAACAAACCTAGAACCCCTCGTGGTAAGTCCATCTTAGGATAATCACACCAAAGTGGATTCCGCATGATATTAAGCGACTAAAGCTTTTCTTGAATAGAGAGATGGACGAAGCCTTTTGGAGATTCAAGCAAGATAAACTGAGTGAGGTAGATGGTGTTACGATTCATCAGTTCAAGGACCCGAATACCCCACCGCAAGTAATCTACTTAGATAACTCTTCTAAAAGGGTGTTTGTGGTCATGGAACATGGAAGACATGCATACACTTGGAGAGTGAATTGATGTTCCCTCCACCTAGATCTCATGGATCCCATAGTCAGTAAGGAGGGGTATCTTCCCATATTCCAGGTAATCACAAGAATCGGCCCAGAGTAAGCTTTGAGAACCCCTCTGGAAGAGAAAAATAAGGGTTAAAGACCGATAGAATGGAACAAGAGAGACCAAGAGGTCCAAGCCACCAAAGAGGCATGGATGATTTTCCTTTGTCTAGACTGAGAGAACACCCTAGAATATTGAGACCTACTCAACTAGTGAATTCAATGAAAAATTACTTTGATGGAATAGGAGACTTGTATGACCATGTAGCTGAATTTACACAAGTGCTAAGAGCTGAACAGGTTGATGGTTTTTTCAGTCAATACAATGCCTTTGGTCTAACCTTAAAGAATACAACACTGTTTGCATAAAGGTCAATTTTTGGACATCAACCACTTGTTAGAAGCATTTATCACGAAGTTCTCCAAGAGCGGAATTAGGCACAACACTTCATCTTTGATCCATAGCTTTAAGCAAACACCTCAAGAAATAGCCAGGCTAGCGGGACATAGATTTAGACAATACCTTGAGAGATTCTCCATTCCATAGTTACCCACACAGACCAAACAAGTGGCATTGTTTTTGGATGGCTTGCTAAGTGCGAAGCTACAATCATATGTGTACTTTAAGGAACCTAGGACCATAGAGCAATGTGTGCGAATGTGTATAGATATCAAGGATAACTTGGGAGATGATTTAGAACTCTCAAAGATCTACAAGGACTCAAACAGTTCTATGAGTTTCACTTCAAAAACTTCAACATCAATTGATGAATTAGTAGAAAAAGTAGCTAAAAAATAGGAGTATCAAGCAAACACACCCCTAGAATTGTCATGGTGAAAAGATGTTATAATTAAGGAGGGGAACACATAGCCAACATTTGCCCCATCATGAATCAGAACTAAGGAAACCCTAATAGCCACTATTGCACAATAGAGAGAAGTTATATTAACCACAATACACAAGATTTCCCTTACAATAAACAGACGATTAGGCAAAACTACCAACAAGCTCAATAGAGACCACAACCTGTGTTAGGGCAACAACCTCAACCCCCTACCAATGTTATTCTAGTCAAATATGCTACGATAGAGGATAACCTGAATAGAGTGTTGGAGATAGACGTCTGCGGAAGCATGCGAACAGCACAAGGAAGAAGAAGAAGCTTGGAGCACAACACACAATACTGAATGTATTACTAGAGAATGTACAAAGATAATTAGCCCATTAGGGCAATAGGCGTATATACAAGCCGGGGGAAAAAACCTCCTAAGAGGGAAAAAAGTGCCCCGGCTGTCCTAGAATGTTCACACGCATCACTACCTAAATATATCAACAAATCCCCCATGGGAGTGATGCGGTGAACAAGTAGCTGGCACTCATGTATAAGGAAGTGTCAAGCTATGTGGAAATCACTCCACAAAAGGAAGTAAGCCCAAAGCTTTGCGGAAAGCTTCAAACATCTCCCTAGGTAGAGCCTTCGTGAAAAGGTCTGCAATGTTCTCATGCGTGGGCACATATCCCAAGCTGATCTCCCCAGCAGAGAACCTCTCCCTGACATAATGATAATGCACCTCAATGTGGTAAGTGCGAGCATGGAACATAGGGTTCCTCGCAACTGCCAATGCGCTCTGACTGTCAGTGAAGATGGTGGTGGCACAAGACTGACCAACACCCAAATCATCCATAAGGCGTCTGAGCCACACACACTCAACAGTCGCTGTGAAAGCTGCCCTATACTCAGCCTCACAACTGGAAGTGGCCACAGTAGGCTGCTTCTTGCTCAACCAAGATATATGTGAGCTACCAAGCATGAAGCAAAAGCCACTAGTGGACACACGAGTGTCATAGCAACCAGCCCAATTAGAATTAGAAAAAGCATGCAAATCTGGCGGTAGTGATCCCCCCTTGGGATAAAACAACCCAAGTAGCCGAGTACCACTCAAGTAGCGAAAGATACGCTTAACTGCCTGCCAATGCTTGACTCCTGGGCAATGCATAAACCTGCTCATCTATGAGACAACAAAGTGAATATA
Organism: Ceratopteris richardii; assembly: GCA_020310875.1. Classification (NCBI taxonomy): domain Eukaryota; kingdom Viridiplantae; phylum Streptophyta; class Polypodiopsida; order Polypodiales; family Pteridaceae; genus Ceratopteris; species Ceratopteris richardii. The sequence continues at coordinate 126,127,315 of CM035441.1, read as the reverse complement.
TGGCCGAGTTATGCATAAGTGAATCAAGCATCCAACACTAGCATCATGAAGACTCAATCGTAAACCTGTCTCCATAGGAGTGGCAATAGGCTTACAGTCTTCAACGCCAAAACGCTGCAATAATGTGTCAATATATTTCATTTGACACAAAGCCATTCCAACATCAACGTGCAAAAATTGAATGCCTAGATAATGATGCAAATGCCCCAAATCAGACATCTCAAATGAGGCATGCGAATCAGCCTTAAAATCAGCAATATGCCTCTAGGACCAGTGAGCAGCATGTCATCAACATAAACCACAATGATCAGAAGTACATCATTAGCATGCTTAATATATAAGGTGCTTTCAGTTGGACTGTTCTCAAAACCATGTGCAATTAGATAGGCATGTATCTTTTCATACCAAGCACGTGGTGCTTGCTTTAAACCATATAATGCCTTCTTTAACCTGCACACCTGGTTCTCATGCCCTTTCTGCACAAAGTCACGGGGCTGAAAAACATACACTTCTTCATGCAAGTCACCATTCAGAAATGCAGTTTTAATGTCCAACTGATGTACATTCCAACCATGATGAGCTGTAAGTGCACAGATGCTCCGAACAGTAGTCATACGACATGTAGGTGCAAAGGTCTCATCAAAATCAATGCCTCTTTCCTGTGCATAACCCTTTGCAACAAAACTAGCCTTATACTTGTCAACTGTACCATCTGGTTTATGCTTCAGCTTGTATACCCACTTAGTGCCAATGGCCTTGCTAGGAGGCAAGTCACATAAGGACCAACTACCATTCTTCATTATTGCATCATATTCAGATTGCATAGGAGCCATCCAATTTTCTGAATTTTGTGCTTCATCAAACGAAACAGGCTCAGTGTCATCACAGAGACTAGGTGCAGCCATAGCATAGCAATCTGATGCAAAAGAGGCACTATGAGAGCCTGATCAAGTACGATATGATAGAGGTGCATTTAATTTGTTGTCACGCAAGGTCTGCACGAGCCATTTTGGCATAGTTCTTGCTTGCTCAATATAAGTTCTCTCATCAATAAGTGTATCATGTAAATCTGCATGATCTGCATCATCACATGAAACCCGAAAAGGCTGAGAAGTTGCCTCATTAGGACTAGCACTAGACTGTCCAACTATGAAAAGAGGCAGCAAATTATCATACATGTTTTTGGAGCTAACAGATGTCTCCTTAGTACATGAAAGCAATGGCTGAATAGAATCTTCCACAAAAACAACATCACGGCTAACCAGAATGCATTTAGTATGTGGATGATATAGACGATAGCCTTTACTTTCAGAATTGTATCCAACAAAAATACATTTTACTACTTTATCATCCAATTTTCTGCGATGTTGTTCAGGCACTAATGAATATGCCAAACAACCATAACACACAGATGAGCAACAGATGGCTTGCGATCATGCTAAGCCTCGTATGGAGTGATAGACTACAGCGCTTTAGTGGGACACCAGTTCAGTACATATGTTGCACACATGACATTCTCAAGCCAGAAACTATGTGGTAAAGCTTGACTCTTGACCATACGCCTCGCCATCTCCATGAGTGACCTGTTCTTTCGTTCAACAACTCCATTCTGTTGAGGTGTATACAACACTGTACACTGGTGTTTTATCCCACCTTCAGCCAGAAATGCATTAAAATCAGAAGACATATATTCCCCCCCTCGATCAGAACGGAGGATGCCCATTTTACATGCTGACAGATTTTCAGTCAAAACCAAAAACTGTTTGAAGCAAATGAACACTTCGGACTTTGCCTTCAATGGATATACCCATGCATGCCTGGAAAAATCATCAATGAAAATCACGAAGTAAAGATAATTTCCAAAAGAAGGTGTCTCCATAGGACCACATACATCACTATGTACAAGATGCAATTTCTGAGTAGCCCGAACTAAACCATCTTTTGAAAAGGACGAATGCTGCATTTTGCCCAAATTACAGCCTTCACAAACATGTTTTCCAGGTGCCTCAAGTTTGGGCAAAGAGGACACCATTTCAGATTTCTGCAGGTGTAGCAAACTAGCAAAATTCAGATGACCAAAGCGTGCATGCCAAAGCTTTGCATCTGACATAGCGTGAGAATCATTTACTGCACATGCCAAATCATTTACAGATCTTTCATAGTCTACGAGCTTATACAACACACGACATAAAATGCCAGAAGCAATAATCACATCGCCATTTGATAGATCATGAACTGTACACCTGTCATCAACAAATTTCACATCCAAGCCAATCTTGGCTAATGAAGAAACTGATAACAGGTTCTTCTTGATCCCTGGCACAAATAAAGCATCTGACAAAGTGAAAGAACTACCATCAGCAGTAGTCAAAATGATCTTACCAACTCCCATAACACGATAAGAGGAGTTGTTGGCACATGTAACAGTATTCCCTGTAGGGACAGGCTCGAGTGAAGAGAAGAAACTACGCTGCGAGGTAATATGTTTGGTCGCCCCACTGTCAAAATACCAAACATCTGAGTCTACTCCAGACATGCACTGCTCATGAGAAGATGGGTAAAAACTGCAGACAGTAGTAAACGCCCATTTTTCTTCGTGCACATTTTTAGCGGACTCTGTTTTTGGTGTAAAGGCCTCTGCAACAACCATTCCAGCCTCTTTCTTCTTTGCCTCTTTAGCAGCTAGTTTTGGACAGTTCTTTATGATATGATCATTCCCTTTATAGTACTTACAAAACAATTTCTGCTTTTTTGATTTCTTCTCATCTTTATCTTCCTTCTTGGAATGTGCAGAATTAGCAAATTTCTGCTTACTAGTTGAAGAGCTCCATTTTCCTTTGCCCTTTTGACTAGCCAAGAAAGCTTGATCTGCAACTCGCATAATGGACCTGTTTTGCCTGGACTCATCTTCCTGCAACAGAACAGAGACTCACTCCTTAAATGATAAGGCCTTTGGATTGCCTTTCATCATCAACCGAAGAGTAGAAGCAAAACTCTGATATGAATCAGGAAGACCATTCAGAACGGTCATATGTGGCAGTATTCCCTATAGGGGCATGCTCAAGTGAACTAAAGAAACTATGTTGCGAGGTAATATGTTTGGCCTCCCCACTATCAAATTACCAAACATCTAAGTCTACAGTAGATAAAGTTTGTTGGAGAGGGAACCTATTCTAGAGCATTGTAAACTTGTTTTGAGTTGGATGATCAAATATTTCATTGTTCCCTCTCTTTGTCTTACCTTGTATGTGTGTGTGTCTATGTGTGTGTGTGCATGTTAGTGTGCTTCTCACTCATGCACATGTGTGTTCCACTTGCTCATGGTCATCATACCATGCTCATGTCTCTACGGATTGACAATTACAAGGTGGATCTCCACATGCTCATGCTTACCATTATGCTAGAGTGATACCAAATTTGGCATCATTGTTGGGGAGCGAGCTTCGAGGACGAGGATATGATGGTAAGATGTAGAGATTTGACATTGGAATCATAGGTAAAATTCTTGTTCTTCACCTTTTTACCTTCCACACCATCATCCCTTCCATCCCTACGCACCCCTACCTCCATCTCCATCTTCGAAAAAAATTCACCTTCATGATCATATTCCCACCTTCAATTCATTTCCCTCATTTCACTTGTGACAAAGAGCAAGAGAGTGTTCTTGTGCATTGCATTTTGTGTGTTTTCTTCAGCTTTTTGGTAGGTATCGACATCAATAGCAGCATCAGTAGGTATAACAACTCTATTCACGCACCCCGAGACAAAGCCCTCTATCTATCGTGGTAGATTGAATTTTGGAGTCTTTGGTAAAAACAAGCACACCATAGTAGATTAGAGCATGCACATCAAGAAAGGATAATTTTTTTTGCGAAATAAGCATTTTTTCAGTTCATCACGATAGATAGAATTTACAAAAGATAATGCCTATCGGTTATCACCAATAGATGACTAAATGTCCTTACAATAGATAGTTTCCATTGCGATAGATAGATTGTTCATCGCAACAAACACACATCTATGACATATGGAAAATTCATGATATATTAGTCCATCGTGATAGACAGGCACTATGACAGATACCTATCCATCACGATAAACAAACAATGATGGACACCTCTCTCCATCGCAATAGATAGACAACGATGGAAACCTTTGTCCATCACAACAAACTGACAATGATGGACACCTCTGCCCATCACGATAGATAGAGAACGATGAACACCTTTGTCCATTGCAACAAACAGACAAGGACGGGAACCTTTGCTCATCATGACAGATAGACTCTGTCCATTGCAATAGACATGCAAAAATGGGAATTTTCAGTGTTTCTATTTTTGGTCGATTTTGAGTTAATTTTTGTTGTTTTTGCAAACGTTTGACACTCCTTGGGAAGACTAAGCAATCTTATTGAATGTGGCATGCTTTGGACCACTAATCCTAGCATTTGAGCACCAACAAGAGCATCAGGCTTGAGGTTGGAAGTTCATTAAACCTCCTCTATAAATTTCTAGTTTAGGCTAAGCACAACTAGTGAATTGGATCAATTCAAGGCCGTGATAGGCATGAAAGAGTTTAAGACCAATTAATTTATCAAGTCCAAGAATAATTTTAAGCTAAATCAAGGATAACCTAAGTGGAAAAGGATATAATTTGATTGAGAAAAACATCACTTGTGGCAAACTTAAGTGATCCTTACAACGGACATATTAAGATCAGAAATACATCCAAAAGAAATTAAAAAGAATAAGTGGACACTACAAAAGGACCCAACAATGCGGTTGTACTTGGGAAATTGGGTTAATCAATAAAGTATATGAGCCTTAGATCAGTTAGAGACCTAGGATGGGATAGACAAAGCATCATGTCATTTGAAGCTAGTGTCAATCACGCTATTAGGTTGTGGGCTCAGCAGCTTAGTGACTATCCTTATATATTGAGCTTAGAGATGAGTGATTCAAAAATATCGTTTAGCATGGAAAGACCCACAGGTAGTTTAAGACTAGCTTATTTATAGAATCATGAAGGACCTTATAAGACTCACTTAGAGTACATACGAACCAACCAATTAGGTGCTGACACACCCTATGGCTTAAGGCGATCAATGATTCAACTTAAAAACCCTGATCAACCCTTTGGAATTGAACACCCAATGGTCAAATTCAAAGAGGGTTGTTACATTGATAAGCAAGGAATCATGTATGTGGTTGCAAGTTTAGATGATTAGGAAAATGAATTTGGAATCATCATTTCTAAGTCAAAAAAAGACACTTGGGGGCACTAAAATATTGGAAACAAACCTAGAACCCCTCGTGGTAAGTCCATCTTAGGATAATCACACCAAAGTGGATTCCGCATGATATTAAGCGACTAAAGCTTTTCTTGAATAGAGAGATGGACGAAGCCTTTTGGAGATTCAAGCAAGATAAACTGAGTGAGGTAGATGGTGTTACGATTCATCAGTTCAAGGACCCGAATACCCCACCGCAAGTAATCTACTTAGATAACTCTTCTAAAAGGGTGTTTGTGGTCATGGAACATGGAAGACATGCATACACTTGGAGAGTGAATTGATGTTCCCTCCACCTAGATCTCATGGATCCCATAGTCAGTAAGGAGGGGTATCTTCCCATATTCCAGGTAATCACAGGAATCGGCCCAGAGTAAGCTTTGAGAACCCCTCTAGAAGAGAAAAATAAGGGTTAAAGACCGATAGAATGGAACAAGAGAGACCAAGAGGTCCAAGCCACCAAAGAGGCATGGATGATTTTCCTTTGTCTAGACTGAGAGAACACCCTAGAATATTGAGACCTACTCAACTAGTGAATTCAATGTAAAATTACTTTGATGGAATAGGAGACCTGTATGACCATGTAGCTGAATTTACACAAGTGCTAAGAGCTGAACAGGTTGATGGTTTTTTCAGTCAATACAATGCCTTTGGTCTAACCTTAAAGAATACAACACTGTTTGCATAAAGGTCAATTTTTGGACATCAACCACTTGTTAGAAGCATTTATCACGAAGTTCTCCAAGAGCGGAATTAGGCACAACACTTCATCTTTGATCCATAGCTTTAAGCAAACACCTCAAGAAATAGCCAGGCTAGCGGGACATAATTTAGACAATACCTTGAGAGATTCTCCATTCCATAGTTACCCACACAGACCAAACAAGTGGCATTGTTTTTGGATGGCTTGCTAAGTGCGAAGCTACAATCATATGTGTACTTTAAGGAACCTAGGACCATAGAGCAATGTGTGCGAATGTGTATAGATATCAAGGATAACTTGGGAGATGATTTAGAACTCTCAAAGATCTACAAGGATTCAAACAGTTCTATGAGTTTCACTTCAAAAACTTCAACATCAATTGATGAATTAGTAGAAAAAGTAGCTAAAAAATAGGAGTATCAAGCAAACACACCCCTAGAATTGTCATGGTGCAAAGATGTTATAATTAAGGAGGGGAACACATAGCCAACATTTGCCCCATCATGAATCAGAACTAAGGAAACCCTAATAGCCACTATTGCACAATAGAGAGAAGTTATATTAACCACAATACACAAGATTTCCCTTACAATAAACAGACGATTAGGCAAAACTACCAACAAGCTCAATAGAGACCACAACCTGTGTTAGGGCAACAACCTCAACCCCCTACCAATGTTATTCTAGTCAAATATGCTACGATAGAGGATAACCTGAATAGAGTGTTGGAGATAGACGTCTGCGGAAGCATGCGAACAGCACAAGGAAGACGAAGAAGCTTGGAGCACAACACACAATACTGAATGTATTACTAGAGAATGTACAAAGATAATTAGCCCATTAGGGCAATAGGCGTATATACAAGCCGGGGGAAAAAACCTCCTAAGAGGGAAAAAAGTGCCCCGGCTGTCCTAGAATGTTCACACGCATCACTACCTAAATATATCAACAAATCCCCCATGGGAGTGATGCGGTGAACAAGTAGCTGGCACTCATGTATAAGGAAGTGTCAAGCTATGTGGAAATCACTCCACAAAAGGAAGTAAGCCCAAAGCTTTGCGGAAATCTTCAAACATCTCCCTAGGTAGAGCCTTCGTGAAAAGGTCTGCAATGTTCTCGTGCGTGGGCACATATCCCAAGCTGATCTCCCCAGCAGAGAACCTCTCCTTGACATAATGATAATGCACCTCAATGTGGTAAGTGCGAGCATGGAACATAGGGTTCCTCGCAACTGCCAATGCGCTCTGACTGTCAGTGAAGATGGTGGTGGCACAAGACTGACCAACACCCAAATCATCCATAAGGCGTCTGAGCCACACACACTCAACAGTCGCTGTGAAAGCTGCCCTATACTCAGCCTCACAACTGGAAGTGGCCACAGTAGGCTGCTTCTTGCTCAACCAAGATATATGTGAGCTACCAAGCATGAAGCGAAAGCCACTAGTGGACACACGAGTGTCATAGCAACCAGCCCAATTAGAATTAGAAAAAGTATGCAAATCTGGCGGTAGTGATCCCCCCTTGGGATAAAACAACCCAAGTAGCCGAGTACCACTCAAGTAGCGAAAGATACGCTTAACTACCTGCCAATGCTTGACTCCTGGGCAATGCATAAACCTGCTCATCTATGAGACAACAAAGTGAATATATGGCCGAGTTATGCATAAGTAAATCAAGCATCCAACACTAGCATCATGAAGACTCAATCGTAAACCTGTCTCCATAGGAGTGGCAATAGGCTTACAGTCTTCAACGCCAAAACGCTGCAATAATGTGTCAATATATTTCATTTGACACAAAGCCATTCCAACATCAACGTGCATAAATTGAATGCCTAGATAATGATGCAAATGCCCCAAATCAGACATCTCAAATGAGGCATACGAATCAGCCTTAAAATCAGCAATATGCCTCTAGGACCAGTGAGTAGCATGTCATCAACATAAACCACAATGATCAGAAGTACATCATTAGCATGCTTAATATATAAGGTGCTTTCAGTTGGACTGTTCTCAAAACCATGTGCAATCAGATAGGCATGTATCTTTTCATACCAAGCACGTGGTGCTTGCTTTAAACCATATAATGCCTTCTTTAACCTGCACACCTGGTTCTCATGCCCTTTCTGCACAAAGCCACGGGGCTGAAAAACATACACTTCTTCATGCAAGTCACCATTCAGAAATGCAGTTTTAATGTCCAACTGATGTACATTCCAACCATGATGAGCTGTAAGTGCACAGATGCTCCGAACAGTAGTCATACGACATGTAGGTGCAAAGGTCTCATCAAAATCAATGCCTCTTTCCTGTGCATAACCCTTTGCAACAAACCTAGCCTTATACTTGTCAACTATACCATCTGGTTTATGCTTCAGCTTGTATACCCACTTAGTGCCAATGGCCTTGCCAGGAGGCAAGTCACATAAGGACCAACTACCATTCTTCATTATTGCATCATATTCAGATTGCATAGGAGCCATCCAATTTTCTGAATTTTGTGCTTCATCAAACGAAACAGGCTCAGTGTCATCACAGAGACTAGATGCAGCCATAGCATAGCAATCTAATGCAAAAGAGGCACTATGAGAGCCTGATCAAGTACGATATGATAGAGGTGCATTTAATTTGTTGTCACGCAAGGTCTGCACGAGCCATTTTGGCATAGTTCTTGCTTGCTCAATATAAGTTCTCTCATCAATAAGTGTATCATGTAAATCTGCATGATCTGCATCATCACATGAAACCCGCAAAGGCTGAGAAGTTGCCTCATTAGGACTAGCACTAGACTGTCCAGCTATGAAAAGAGGCAGCAAATTATCATACATGTTTTTGGAGCTAACAGATGTCTCCTTAGTACATGAAAGCAATGGCTGAATAGAATCTTCCACAAAAACAACATCACGACTAACCAGAATGCATTTAGTATGTGGATGATATAGACGATAGCCTTTACTTTCAGAATTGTATCCAACAAAAATACATTTTACTACTTTATCATCCAATTTTCTGCGATGTTGTTCAGGCACTAATGCATATGCCAAACAACCAAAAACACACAGATGAGCAACAGATGGCTTGCGATCATGCTAAGCCTCGTATGGAGTGATAGACTACAGCGCTTTAGTGGGACACCAGTTCAGTACATATGTTGCACACATGACATCCTCAAGCCAGAAACTATGTGGTAAAGCTTGACTCTTGACCATACGCCTCGCCATCTCCATGAGTGACCTGTTCTTTCGTTCAACAACTCCATTCTGTTGAGGTGTATACAACACTGTACACTGGTGTTTTATCCCACCTTCAGCCAGAAATACATTAAAATCAAAAGACATATATTCCCCCCCTCGATCAGAACGGAGAATGCCCATTTTACATGCTGACAGATTTTCAGTCAAAACCAAAAATTGTTTGAAGCACATGAACACTTCGGACTTTGCCTTCAATGGATATACCCATGCATGCCTGGAAAAATCATCAATGAAAATCACGAAGTAAAGATAATTTCCAAAAGAAGGTGTCTCCATAGGACCACATACATCACTATGTACAAGATGCAATTTCTGAGTAGCCCGAACTAAACCATCTTTTGAAAAGGACGAATGCTGCATTTTGCCCAAATTACAGCCTTCACAAACATGTTTTCCAGGTGCCTCAAGTTTGGGCAAAGAGGACACCATTTTAGATTTCTGCAGGTGTAGCAAACTAGCAAAATTCAGATGACCAAAGCGTGCATGCCAAAGCTTTGCATCTGACATAGCGTGAGAATCATTTACTGCACATGCCAAATCATTTACAGATCTTTCATAGTCTACGAGCTTATACAACACACGACATAAAATGCCAGAAGCAATAATCACATCGCCATTTGACAGATCATGAACTGTACACCTGTCATCAACAAATTTCACAACCAAGCCAATCTTGGCTAATGAAGAAACTGATAACAGGTTCTTCTTGATCCCTGGCACAAATAAAGCATCTGACAAAGTGAAAGAACTACCATCAGCAGTAGTCAAAATGATCTTACCAACTCCCATAACAGGATAAGAGGAGTTGTTAGCACATGTAACAGTATTCCCTGTAGGGACAGGCTCGAGTGAAGAGAAGAAACTGCGCTGTGAGGTAATATGTTTGGTCGCCCCACTGTCAAAATACCAAACATCTGAGTCTACTGCGGACATGCACTGCTCATGAGAAGATGGGTAAAAACTGCAGACAGTAGTAAACGCCCATTTTTCTTCGTGCACAAGATTAGCAGACTCTGTTTTTGGTGTAAAGGCCTCTGCAACAACCATTCCAGCCTCTTTCTTCTTTGCCTCTTTAGCAGCTAGTTTTGGACAGTTCTTTATGATATGATCATTCCCTTTATAGTACTTACAAAACAATTTCTGCTTTGTTTATTTCTTCTCATCTTTATCTTCCTTCTTGGAATGTGCAGAATTAGCAAATTTCTGCTTACTAGTTGAAGAGCTCCATTTTCCTTTGCCCTTTTGACTAGCCAGGAAAGCTTGATCTGCAACTCGCATAATGGACCTGTTTTGCCTGGACTCATCTTCCTGCAACAGAACAGAGACTCACTCCTCAAAATGATAAGGCCTTTGGATTGCCTTTCATCATCAACCGAAGAGTAGAAGCAAAACTCTGATATGAATCAGGAAGACCATTCAGAACGGTCTGCAAAAGTGAGCTATCTGGTATAACCTCATCAGCAGAAATCAACTGTTCCTTCAAGTCTTTGATCTTCATTAGGAAACTGTCCATAGAATCACCTTCATTCATGTGCTCACTCTCCAACTGTTTTCGGAGGTAAGCAACACGAGCCTCATTCCTAGCTTGGTACAATGTGATAAGTGTATCCCAAGCATCCTTAGCTATTTTGCAAGAGTGAATGTGAGGAATAATGGCACGTTTGACAGACAAAGCTATCAATGCATGTGCCTGGGCATCTCTGCCATCCAACAAATCTGCTCTGGAGTAGGTGCAGCAGAAATCGCAACACAAACAAAAATATGCAGAATATCACCATCTTTGACACCTTCTGCAACAGCTTCCGTACCTGCAGTTGTAACAGTTGTAGGTGTGATAGGATGTTTTTCAACACCCTGCACAATGTTCCACAGTCCTTTTGCAACCAACACATGTCGCATCATATAAGCATCGTCAGTGACTAAAACACCTAGATGCAGAAAATTGATCGTATCTCAAAAAGTTGAACGGAACTGCCCAGACAAGTTCCACTAGACCTGTAGCAAACTTCGAGATCCTTATATAGGCGAACAGAAACTGGTATATACCTTTGGCACAAAAAGACAAAATAGCCTACACAAGCGCTGCGATAGTGCGTTCGGAGGCCAAAACGAGCTCAGATCGCGATTTCGCCACCACATAGCAAAGCTGTTTTGATCCTGAAAATGTGCTGAGTATGCTCACCAAAATTCGTGCTATTCTGAGACTACAAACGGAGGAGTGTCGACGGCACCCTAGATGAAGCAACGATCTGTTCTAATACCAATTGTTGGAGATAGACATTTGTAGAATCACGCGAACAACACAAGGAAGAAGAAGAAGCTTGGAGCACAACACACAATACTGAATGTATTACTAGAGAATGTACAAAGATAAGTGGCCATTAGGGCAATAGGCGTATATACAAGCCGGGGGAAAAAACCTCCTAAAGAGGAAAAAAAGTGCCCCGACGGTCCTAGAGTGTTCACACACATCACTACCTAAATATATCAACATAGAGCCCTAGTGTTGGCACCCTCAATGATCTCAAAAAAGTGATCCTTGCGCTCAAAGCTTTGATTCAACCCATGTGGATAGCCCTCGAGCTTACTGCATGGATTCACTTAAGCATAACGAGGTCTAGCCCTACAAAACTCCCATGGAACCAAGTTGAGAGCCTGAATAGTCAAATGTGACAAAGGCAAATCCTGACCCTAGACCCCAACCAAGGAAGATGAGACCCCACGCAACTAGAGGACCATGTTATAGATGTCAAGGAGATCAATTTAGACGTGATTGTCCACTTCCTCTGCAAGGACAGCCACAACCTGTGGTTATTCAAGGGTTTTGGTCGAATTGTGGAAAAGAACATCTCTTAAGAGATTGTCCTTAGAATATAGCCAATACTCAAAAGGTTACACCAATTAATGTTATTGTCTTGGTTCTAGATTCCAGTGGAAGTGTGATCACTACATCCCTCGTGCAAGTAGTGACTAGAGCCCAAACACTACAACTGACTATAGGTGTAGATCAAGAGAGGAAATCAGAGGCCACTGAGTTAGAGAGCATAGCTAGAAAAAGAACTAGAGCTTGGAAGGAAATTCGTGAAAGAATGAAGAGACAATAGGCGAGAAAGATGAGCAAATAGAAGAAAATCTAAAGGAAACAAAAACAAGACTGATAGAGATCGCATCGCAAACACACTCTCAAACCCTACCTCTCAAATCTCATCAAAACCATCCTTCCATACCACCACCACCTAGGGTAGGATCAGTCCTAGCATATCCTGCTCCAGAAGATTTAAACATGATTTTCAGGGCATACTAAGCCACAATTCGAGAGGGGCCGAATGTGGCAGAGTTAGATAAGTGCTATCACAAAGCTGACATAGAGATTGAAAGGACCAAGATTTGTGCAAAAATGGTAGAATCAGCTCAAGCTATGTTCGATGTAAGCCAACTTTTCAACCATACTATCTCAACAAAGTCATAATTAGATTTTGAAGGATTATTAGAGAGATTATAATGGATGATAGCTAACCCTAGGATGTTGGCTACACCAAAGGATGAAGGTAGTGGAAGTGAGAGGCTAATTTTACCCCCTAAGTGAGCTTATGTTCCTAACCCTAGGATGTTGGCTACACCAAAGGATGAAGGTAGTGGAAGTGAGAGGCTAATTTTACCCCCTAAGTGAGCTTATGATAGCTAACCCTATCCGCCCTCAAGGAGGTCAATGATGAGGATGAGGAATCCATCATCATGGAGCCTTTCTTTGATTCAAATGAAGACTACCTTTACCTAATAGATGTTAGGACTTAGGAACATGAACAATGTAAACAAAGAAATTTGCAATGACAAACGAAGGTCAAAATGAGAAAAATAAAGGAAAGAAACCTATCACTATGCAAGTAGAGGACGAAGAAATAGTTGAAGTGCCAGAGAACTTCAAGAAGTGTGAGATAGAAGAGAGGAAGATCATGATAGAATGCATGAAAAGAGGAGCATTTGTAGGAGAAGCCCATGACAATAACAAGAAAATCAAAAAAATTGTAGTAATCATAGAAGATGGCGAAGAGAGATGTACGTACGTAGGGCACAATTTAAGTGAAGAAGAAGAACGTGAGTTCATAGATCTATTGAGAAAATATAGAGATGTCTTCGCTTGGAGTTATAAGGACCTAAAGGGAGTAGACCCACATATCTAACACTCACATGCATACAACACACACATGCATACGTACACACATGCATACATACACACATGCATATACACACATAAATACACACATATACACACACACACTATACAGACTTGTCTTTATAACTCGAAGACTCACAATCGACTCACAGTGAATGCTGTTTTACAAGAACAGAGCCAACAAGCGACTGTTCCATCACACTTTTTAAATACAACTTATACTAATTATACGAAATATAGGGGCGGATGCATAAGGAATTTTAATCGGATTCGATGGAATAAGGATCAACCCGGTGGTAGTTCAAGTTTACCACCGCTAGGCTTCCATTTTTGCGAGGAAGTGGGACACATCCAAAGGCCGATTAGTCTCGAGTTCACCCGATGGGGTTGGTACGAGATATCCCTATTACCCTACAGGGGGCAGTATTTAAAATGACCTTCGTAGTAATGGAATTGCTTGAATCTAGTTTAGACCACAATCTATTATTAGTAGACCTTGGCTAAAACAAGCCAAAGTGTTGCAAGATTGGTCCTCCCAAGAACTTATTTTTAAATGTAGCCATCGAAAATGCATGGTTCCCCTTGACGATATGAAGCCTTGCAATTTGCATGCATGATCTTATGTCATCGAGCCTATGCATATGCTCGAGGGATTGTCCGATGAAGAGGAAGAAGCATTCTTAACTATTTATCAGGATTTTTTATCTGTGGAAACAATCGATTTACATCAAGTGCTAGATAATTGTTCTTCGATGACATGTATGATGCAGCCACCCATGAATGATGTTGTTAATGCCACAGATAATCTTCTAGGTTCTTAGGATATGAAACACTTGTTTCAACACCCGAAAAATCTCGATCTACCTCGGAAGTTCTATGTACTAGAAGATCAATTAGTTTCTTGTAACTTAGGGGATGACACTAGCCCGCACCCGGTAAAGATTAAGGCCAGACTGGCTCATGCATTCCAAGAAGTTTTGCTTAGCCTCCTCCAAAAATTTACTGATGTCTTTGCTTGGGATTACCATAATATGAAGGGCTTGGACATATTACCGTTAGTGTCCATGTGAAAGGCCAAAATGGCCACCAGACACTTCTTCGTATGTGTTCTTTAATAAAACATATAGTGGCCTAGTCAGTCACAGATCGTAAGTTTGACAACATTTGTAAGACCTAAGAAGTCTTTCTTCGTGCTCCCTGTGTACTATGTTTTCTACGTATTCTGCAACCTCTGTGGTATTGTGTGCAGCCTTAGGAGCTCAATTTTCTACTCAGAGGATATCGTCGTGGAGCTCTCGAGAAGGAGAGCTCACTGTGGTAATCAAAATACTTCACTTGTATCAGAGCAGTTCAACACAAAAGCTTTGTTCTTTTTGTGCGAGTGAAGCCACCCCCTAAGGCTTTCTCCAAGGCTTACAACTAAGGCGGCAACCAAGGCATAGAACTTGGAAAACCTTGTCATCCGAGTCACTGAAGTCACCATTGGGTGTCGTTGGCTGCACGTGAGGGAGGACCTCAACGATCAAGGTAGATAGAGGTTTTCGGTACTTCTAGAGAGGCCGCCTATCCCAGTATTGTTCCCCCCCACAACTCGCTTAACCACGGCAATCTCTTGCCACTAAGCTACACTCTTGTTGTGTCTGAAGAAGGGGAAAGACTAAGGTTAACATTACCTTGAACATGTTTTGGTCCCTCAAAGCTTCATTCTTTGCTTTCAAAGCCTATTTTTGAAGCATTTGTGAGGTGTTTTTTGGAGTCATTTTGGAGTACTTTTGCACATAGTTCTCTTCACACAGGTCCAAGAACATCAAGAAGAGTGTTCTTTGTACTTCTTTGACAATCAATATCAACCTTTGGGGTTGTGTTTTCAACCACTCTAAAAAAACTACAGGTTTCTAAAGGTTTTCAGTTTTGGTGGGAGAAGCCGCAGCAAATTTATGCAGGTTTTTTGAGCCTAAAACATCAGAGTTGATAGACACTTGCAAGTGTTGTTGGCTAGTTCTTGGGTTGTGCATTCAGCCTTTTA
>CM035441.1:126096869-126106869 GCA_020310875.1 Ceratopteris richardii | reverse complement strand
GTTACTACACTTGTACATGGTTTTGTCTCATAGGCCAAGTTTGGCCTCCAGAAGACGTTAATATGACTTTCTTTCTTTCTCTCTCTCTCTCTCTCTCTCTCTCTCTCTCTCTCTCTCTCTCTCTCTCTCTCTCTCTCTCTCTCTCTCTCTCTCTCTCTCTCTCTCTCTCTCTCTCTCTCTCTCTCTCTCTCTCTCTCTCTCTCTCTCTCTCTCTCTCTCTCTCTCTCACACACACACACACACATAGGGGTCACGTTCGAGCAACCAGCAGCATGAGAGTGAGACGCAACCTTCCAAAGGCATAGGGCTCATGCTCGAGGAGACAGCGACACAGAGAGTGTGATGCAAACCACGTACGATTGGGTACCGATGAACATAATTGCATCATGAGGACATCTCTTGCATCAGGATAGCCCATGACCACATGATGGAGCATCAACACACCACACCTCTCCCCCTCCCCCCCCCCCCTCTCTCTCTCTCTCTCTCTCTCTCTCTCTCTCTCTCTCTCTCTCTCTCTCTCTCTCTCTCTCTCTCTCTCTCTCTCTCTCTCTCTCTCTCTCTCTCTCTCTCTCTCTCTCTCTCTCTCTCACACATATTGTTTTGATTTCAATGCCATCTCGGAGTTTTGGATGATTTCTGTACACATAGAGGGTTGACCGTGAACCTTGGCAAGACCAAGGTCATGATTTACCACACATCTGGTGTAGCGAGGAGTGCATCCATTTTCACCATTCTTGGAGGGCACGTCGAGGTGGTTACTTCATATGTCTACCTGGGAGTCACTTTCACCATCCTACCAGGACCTTTCACCATGAGGCAGGCAACTAGTGACAAACTCACCCAGCGACAAACTCACCTGAGAGTATGCAGCCTTGGCCATGCTAGAGCGGAGATGCCACCAAGCACACTTCCAAGAACCCCACACAAAGGGTTGGCTTTTTGATACACTGGTCATTCTGGCCTTGATGTATTCAGCGATGGTATGGGCACCAAGTTTGACTGCCGATCAATGGGCACATATGAGAGGCTGCAGGTATGTAAGATCTCACGCTTGTTCCGTAGCAAGCAGACCGTGCCACCTGACATCATTCGAGCAAAGCTCGCTCCACCATGGTCCTAGAAGCACTATTCCAAACAGTAAGCTTCATTCAGAGGGAGAGGGAGTTGCCCCACGACAGACTCACTCCTAGAGCATTTGAGGAAGCTATATAGTTGTATGAGAGTGGGCATGATAGGGTTTGATACTCACGGGTAAGAACTTAGTTTGCGACACATGGGCTACATATGGAGTGCCTATCACCTTTTAAGCACGACCCGGACTCACCTTACTCTCACCTCTCCCACAACGAGAGGAATTTGATATTGAGACAAAATCTATGGAGGCTCTACATCTAGTGAGTATGGAGTTTCCACAAAGCCTTCGACATAGTCTCTCTCTCTCTCTCTCTCTCTCTCTCTCTCTCTCTCTCTCTCTCTCTCTCTCTCTCTCTCTCTCTCTCTCTCTCTCTCTCTCTCTCTCTCTCTCTCTCTCTCTCTCTCTCTCTCTCTCTCTCTCTCTCTCTCTCTCTCTCTCTCTCTCTCTCTCTCCCCCCAAGTGGAGTACGTATGATCTCGCGACTATTTCGCAAGAAGAAGTCAGTGCCACACGACATCATCGGGGAAGAGCTAGTTGCACCACCCATGGTAGTAGATGCATTATTCTAGACTATCTACTTTATTCGGAGGGTGAGGGAGCTCCCTGCAGAAAGACTCACACATAGAGCTTTTAAGGCATCTATACAAATATCAGAGTCAGGATATGAGAGAGCTTGGTACACTCAGGTTAGAGCTTGGTTTGATAGTCATGGACTTGATATGGACATATTGCTGCCTTTTCAGTATGACCCCGACTCACCTCACATCCACCTCTCCGATCATGAGAGGAATGTTGTGCTCAGACAGGATCTCTAGCAGCTCTACATTAGTCAAACATGGCACACATCACACATGGGATCGAAACTATCGCACTACCGAGACCGGTTCTTAGACATACTAGCTGACGATTTCATCCAGCGACCACTCTACATGGATACTTATATGGCTCATAGCTCGAAGGTAGCGATTGGGGAGTTGAGGGTCTCATCACACCGACTAGAGATTGAGACGGGCAGAGCTGCAGACATTCCGAGAGAGGAGCAGATATGCACGATATGCAGAGTGTAGAGACTGAGGATGAGGAGCACTTTGTATGCAGATGTAGCACATATGATGACATCAGAGACAGATATGAGACTCTGTGTACAGGGCAGCCCACCCTCCAAGAGATCAAGGACTCTAAGAGATCAGCGGCCGCTCAGGCAATTCTTACTAGAGATACAAAGTCACAAAGATTCCCCACTCCAGCCTACTGCAGCAGCCCAAACAAGAGGCAGATGGAGCCAGCTCACTGACTTCTTCGTTCCACGACGTGCAGCAGCCACCCCCCCCTGAGCTCACACATCGAGAGGGGTGGCTCTTCAGCAGGCTCAGACCTCTCGAGCTAGGAGACAACTCCGCGCTATAGGATATCGGGCCCTGAGACTTCACTGACACCAGATTACAAAGATCCAGGCTCGTGACCATCGCGCCATGGAGGAGAGACTATCCCATATGATGGCTGATCCCGCTGCAGCCATCAGGGTGGCCCTGACTCCACCTTCACCCTGATACACCCATGTACATTGATTTGTCTCATAGGCCTAGTTTGGCCTCCCTCCCTCCCTCCCTCTCTCCCTCTCTCCCCCTCCCCCTCCCCCTCCCCCTCCCTCCCCCTCCCCCTCCCCCTCCCCCTCCCCCTCCCCCTCTCTCTCTCTCTCTCTCTCTCTCTCTCTCTCTCTCTCTCTCTCTCTCTCTCTCTCTCTCTCTCTCTCTCTCTCTCTCTCTCTCTCTCTCTCTCTCTCTCTCTCTCTCTCTCTCTCTCTCTCTCTCTCTCTCTCTCTCTCTCTCTCTCTCTCTCTCTCTCACACACACACACACACACATAAACACACACATGAAACTTTGAAAGTTATAAAAATATTTCAAACATTGGGAGATATTTAAAAGGTTTTCATCTCCGCAAAAAATTCACAATTTTTTTACTATGATTGCAGTACATAATACATGTAGGATTAATTCAGACAAATAATAAATGATAATATATGATGTAGTGATCATACCTCCTCCAAAGAGTGAAAGGAATATTGTTTTCCATCCCAACATTGAACTGCCTTTGAAACTTGTAAGAAACTTAAGGACATCTCCCATTTCAGCCATGCTCTAGCCTGGCAATCACAAAATAGGTTTTCAGACTGTAAGTAGAAGAGTATAAGAATGTATGCCATCTAACTACAAAGGAAAGTATTTTACTGCTTGCATGCGACATTCTGGATCACTTGATGTCAGTCTTGTATAAAATGCTGGAATTATATTTGCATGTTCAGAAGGTTGAAGAACAGAGAGGAGTTCATTCCAAGCGAATGGAAAAAGAGAGTTCACACCCTGGAGTTACATGCTAAATAAGCTCAGAAAAACACAAACATATGAACCCACCAGTTGAAAACTTTGAAGGACAAGAATATACTGAAAACCTGCTTATAGAACCAATCAATTTCCTCTTGCCGCAGCATACACACTCCACGAAGGATAAAACCAGATATAGCATCTGGATAAGCTTGGCCATATGCTAGGGCTAATGTTACTCCCCATGAGCCACCCATCACCAACCATCTAAGACACACGAATTTAGGAGAGATTGAGTGAGTTAAGGTATAACTTCAAAGCTACCATTATCTCGACTGAGCAGAAGCCCACAGCCTATGGAAACTCAACTCATTACTGGGAGACTAGAAAAGGTAGAGTAAAGACTTGTTTATCCGCAGATGTCTCCTCAGCTTTTCAAGGTCATCCACTAAATCCCAGGTTGTGTTCTCCTCCAAACAACCAAGAGGAGTAGATTTTCCACAGCCCCTTTGGTCAAGAAGAACAACTTTGTAATAAGTTGGGTCAAAAAAACCAGCATGTCTGGACACACAGCCAGCTCCTGGCCCACCATGTAAAACTGCATAAAACAGGTTATTCTCAATCTAACAGCACCAAGTACCTAAAGTGACATAAGAGATTGAAGTTAAAAGAAGACCATCAACTTACAGACTGCTGGCTTTCCAACAGGGTTCCCAAAAATTTCATAGTAAAGTGTGTGTATATCAGAAACCCTTATATATCCTCGATCAATAGATGGTTGGTGCTCATGCATTTTCCTGAAGCTCAGAACTTCATAATTGCAAGGCTTACCTGTTAAGGGTGAGCACTTGAAGATCAAAAAAAAAAATATGACAGATAGAAAGAGATATACACATAGTAAGTAAGTATCTGTGAAAGGGAATACATAGATCAACTTTTAAAAACTTGACTGCGGACTGAATCCAGAAAAATCTCAAATAGCTACCTATACATCATGCTGGTCATGTCAGAATTTGGTTGGACATTCCATACTCTTCTAAATCAGTTGCATAGAAATACCATTAATTAGGGCTTGAGCACAAACCTCAAGCTCAATCTGCATTTATGGGAACCTTTTCTTTACAAAAAAGGAATTTAAAAAAAAAAAAAGAAATCTCAATCTGGATCCGGAGGAGAATCATGCTCCTAAGCAATATATATAATACATCCCCATGCTATGACTGGGATGCCCCAGCAGCTTTCCTTTCACCTGCAAGAATGTACCCCACCCAGTTTCATGAGCTCAATTGTACACTCAGCAGGCTGCAGACGTGATAGTGATGAGGGTGCATCAAACATATGGCAATATCTCTCCCAGATCTCTGTAGAAGCTGAACATTTGCAGTTGAAATGTTCCTATAATCAGTCTCAAATAGCCACAATCTGCAAATCCTCCTATCTTTGGCAATCCCCTTGGCTCTACCTCTGTCGATTTCAAGCTGTTATGAGGAGACATTTGAGTTGACCAATGGCGACTCTCAAGGAATGAGGTATAGATTCCATAGTCTCTCAAATGAATCCCATCTTTGACACAAAACAAAGGAAAGTAAGTCATCTTCTTCCACATCTACTTTAACTACTTCTTCCACACCCAAAGAGAAGTCTATTTCAAATACATCCACTTCAAAGAAAAGTAATTGTTATTATTGCAAGAAACCAGATCATTTTATAGCAGATTGCAAAAAGAGGATTTTTAATGAGAAGAAAAGAGCATCAGATAATCATGTTGAAGATGGTTCAAATGAAGAATCTTATGCATGTGTCAGTATTGACAAAATAGCTTTTGATCAAGCAGCATTAAATGTGTTGATAGTTGGAGTGTACACATTATGTGAAGATTTATTATAGTGACTCCTTAGTACACTGAAAGCCAAAATGAAATAAAGTGTCCAAAGAGTAATGTTGGAATGTTGTAATGCTTCTTTATTGATGAAAAGCCATAAACAGAAGATAGCACGGCACCGTGCTTTGGCACCTGTGGGTCTATGTAACCGGTTTATGCAATTCTGAGTCATATGCACTATGTGCTTTGTGTGAAGTGTGTTTCATGCAGAGTCTAGTGTAACTATTAATTCACGGTGTGCTAATTTCCATACGAATTTGGAATCTTTTATGTACAGTACATTGACTGAATAATTGATTTTGGTAAAGATAGATTGCATTGTTAAGCCTGTGTCATGGTATTGTGTGTATCGGGTAAAAGAAGGAATTACTGAGTCAGTTTGAAGTTGAGTAAACTAGTAAAGAATATCGAGATAATCAAAGTCTACGAATGGAAATTATGGGATTTTAGCAGAGTTTGCTTGTATCCTTCCAGCCAAGAGCCCAAGAGTAACTATTAGAGAGTTATTGTCGAAAAATGATACCCTGATTAGAATTCCCATCCGTAGTTAATTCTATTTTTGTGTAGGGATGACATGAGGGTTAACAAATGCAATGTGCGAAAATCCTTGGATTTTTTATTCTGGAGCTACTACGCACATGATAGGTTGCACCAAAGTGTTTTCTTCCCTTACTAACTCTATAGATAGAAGGATGACCATAAGAAATGGTCATGACTAGGATGTTGTTGGTGTTGTGAAAGTTACTCTAAAGTCAAGAGGTGGTGGAAATTTCACTATTTTTAATGTTTGTTATGTTTTAGAAATGAAAAAGAATTTCCTTTCTATTTTCCTTTCTATTTCTACTTTCTTATTAGATGGTTATAAAGTTGTATTTAAGAAAGATTCATGCTAGATTTGGCCATATCAGTGTTGGAGTTTGAGGTCTGCGGTAGCACACAAACAGCACAAGGAAGAAGAAAAAGCTTGGCGCACAAAACAATACTGAATGTATTATTAAGTGGATGTACAAAGATGATGAGTGACCGGTTAGGGTTATAGGCGTATATTCACGCCAGAAGAAAAACCTCCTAAAGAGGGAAAAAAGTACCCTAACGAACATAAGTGTATTCACACATCACTTCCAAAATATATCAATGCGGTGAACACGGAGCTTGCACTCATGTATAAGGAAGTGCCAAGCTATGTCGAAAGAAATCAATCCACAAAAGGAAGCAAGCCCAAAGCTTTGCGAAAAGCTTCCAACTTCTCCCTATGCAGAGCCTTTGTGAAAAGGTATGCAACATTATCTTATATCAGCATGTAAGACAAATTGATCTCTCCAATAGAGAACCTCTCCCAAACATAATGATAATGCGCCTCAATATGCTTTGTACGGGCATGGAACTCGCAACTTCCAATGCCCTTTGACTG
This sequence comes from Ceratopteris richardii, assembly GCA_020310875.1. NCBI lineage: Eukaryota > Viridiplantae > Streptophyta > Polypodiopsida > Polypodiales > Pteridaceae > Ceratopteris > Ceratopteris richardii. Next base: position 126,100,114 of record CM035441.1, on the reverse strand, counting down.
TCAGTGAAGATGGTGGTGGTGGGGAAAGAAGATTGACCAATACCCAAATCAGCCAAAAGCATCTCAATAGTCGCTGTGAAAGCTTCGCTACACTGAGCCTCACAACTAGAAATGGCCATAGTAGGCTTCTTGTTCAATCAAGATATGCATGAGCTACCAAGCATGAAGCGAAAACCACTTTTGGACACACAAGTGTCCACCTAGCGCCTTAATTTCAGCAATATGCACCTCATTAGGATCAATATGCAACATGTCATCAACATATACAACAATTATGAGAACTACATCATCTACACGCTTAACATAAAAGGGGCTCTCAGTTCGACTCTTCTCAAAACCATGTCTAACAAGTAGGCATGTATCTTTTCCTACGAAGCACGTGGTGCTTGCTTCAAACCGTATAATGTCATTCTCAACCTGCACACTTTGTTTTCATGCCCTTTCTGCACAAAACCACGAGGCTGAAATGCATTCACTTCTTCATGTAAGTCACCATTCAGAAATGCAGTTTTAATCTACAAATGATGTACATTCCAACCATGATGAGCTCTAAGTGCACGAATGCTATGAATAGTGGTCATTCGACATGTGAAAGCAAAGGTCTCATCAAAAACAATGCCTCTCTCTCGAGCATAACCTTTGGCAATAAGACTCACCTATACTTATCAACTCTTCTATCAAGCTTACATTTTAGCTTGTATACCCATTTGGTGTCAATGGCCTTTTTGCGTGGAGACAAATCACATAAAGACTAAGTACCATTCTTAATAGTAGGATCATATTTTGATTGCATAGCAACCATCCAATTTTTTGAATTTTATGCTTCATCAAAAGAAAAAGGCTCATTCTCTTCACAAAGACTTGAGACAGCCATTGCATAACAATCTCATGCAAATGAAGCACCATAAGAGCCTAAAGTGCATCTAAGTTGCTATCTCTCAAAGTTTGCACTAGCCATTTAGGCATAGTTTTAACCTCTTCTATATCAGCCCTCTCATCAACAAGTGCATCATCTAAATCTGCATTAGAAATGGAATGATCTTCTTTATCATTTGGAACCTATAAAAGCTAACAAATTGCCTCATTTGGAGTAGTACTTGATTGTCCACGAGTAAAAAGAGGAAGCAAAATGTCATACAAATCCTTTGAGCTAACTGGTGTCTCCTTGGTATATGAAAGTAATGGATGAATTGCATCTTCCACCAAAACAACATCAAGGCTAACCAAAATGCATTTAGTGTCGGGATAATACAAACAATGGCCTTTGCTTTTCAAACTATACCAAACAAAAATGCATTTCACTGCTTTATCATCCATTTGTCTACGTTGTTGTTCAAACACTAATGCATATGCCAAACAACCAAAGATACATAGATGAGCAAGGAATGGTTTGCGACCATATCAAACCTCATATGGAGTGATCGATTACAATGCTTTGGTGGACACATGTTAAGTACATTTGCTCAAGCGAGAAGCTATGTCATAAAGTCTGACTTTTGACCATACACCGCACCATTTCCATGAGAGACCTGTTCTTTCTTTCAACAACTCCATTTTGTTGCGGTGTATATGGCATTGTACACTATTGTTTTGTCCCACAAGAAACCACATTAAAATCAGAAGACATGTATTCCCCCCCTCAATCAGAACAGAGGGTGCCCAATTTACATGCTAACAAATTTTATGTCATAATCAGGAAATCTGTAAAGCATGTAACAACACTTCTGAATTCACTTTCAATGGATACACCAATGCATGCCTCTGTTGGAAGTGGGGTGGACCTCAATAATAAGTATAATCACAGGTTAACAAGATCTTCCAACACATGAACCTTAGCATACACACCTTAGGACTCAAAAGGAGACAAGTCAAAGATAGAGAGAGAGAATAGACAAGATTTTCAGAGTGTACGGTAAGCTAAGATGCTCGCGTACACTAACTGATATCCCAATGTCAAATTACAATGTGTGAATATGATAGAAACTGACAATATCTCAATCTAAGGAGAAATAGGAACTAGATACAAGAAATTGTGTGTCTAAGAGGTATGGAGAGTGTGTGTGTTAGAATATGGAGAATATGAACAGTTTAAAACTGTTTTACAACAAACTCGAATTCTGATAACCTAAATCAGAAACTAGTGAATGAACGAATGAGGACTGATGTAGACTTGTTACTCCGAGTATGTTTGCTCACACGAACTCCTCTAGATTTCTCCAGATGTAGAGCACAACTCCTCCAAGATATAGAAAATCTCCTCCTTGATCTCCTTGTGTTTAGCTTGTGGAAGCTTGAGTGATAAACTCCTTGAGAAAATGATTCACAAGTGAGCCTAGCTCTTCTTTTACAACTTCTTGATGCTCCTTGAAAAGCACATTCCAAAAAGCTAAAACATAAGCAGCCGTTATCACAAAAAGACAACAATGATTGCCAATATTTTGCGATCTTCGAAAAGCGCCAAAATTTGCTTTGTCAAAAAACTTTTGTTGCGTAGCACATGCTGATGGGATTCAAACCCTCATGGGTTAAATACAAAATGTTTCTAGTAAACCACGATGCCATGTGCTTATTGTGAAAGGAATCTAACATATATACATAGTATAACACCTATGTTGAACTATTGGACATTGTATCTAACAATCCCCCCTTCAATGTCATAATGGTACAAGGTTTAGTAGCCTACAAAACTTCCAATGTCTGGATCTCTAAAAGTATCTCTCTTAACTAATTTCCACCGATCCTTGAACTTACTGTGTATGAATCTTGATACTTGGGAAATCACAAAGTGAATGTCCATACGTGTATTACATAGATATATCAATAAACGAGCTTCTTAACTATATAATGTCGCATTAAATGGTTCTGAATTTACTTCCGACTCTAATGACACATTGACATCCATAGCTACCTACATAGGCTTGGAATCTATCATCTCAAACCTTTCCAATAATTTCTCAATGTATGTCTATTGTGTCATGTAGATACACTCATTTCTATACTTGAACTCAATCCTAAGATAATAATGCAAAATGCCTAAATCATTTACATCAAATATATGCTTAAGTTCTACTTTAAAATATTGAAGGTCTGAATCCTTGGGACCAGTCATGATCATTTCATCAACATATATGATAATAATAATCAAAACATCTTTCTTAGCTTTAACATAAAGAGTGAGAGCCGCATCCGAGTTTTCAAAACCAATGGATAGAAGATATTCATGTATCTTCTCATACCAAGATCTT
>CM035441.1:125964369-126091869 GCA_020310875.1 Ceratopteris richardii | reverse complement strand
CCCAAAAAAAAATAACTCTGGAATCGTGTTTCAGGGAGGCAACGGAACGTGGAAATGTCTGATCCGTTTCGAACCCTCTTAAACGGTGTTTCCAATAACTAAGTTTGGAACATAGAATCTGTATCCTTTGCTTTCAATCACATAACCAATAAAGACGGCTTCAATGGCTTTTACATCAAGGCTTACCACAATCCTTCTCAATGTGAACATAAGCTAGAGAACCAAAAACTTTGAAGTAACTCATATAAAGTTTCTTCCCATAATAAGCTTCATAAGGTGTGATGACCTTTAAAGCTTTTGTGGAAGACCTATTGAGAATGTGATTAGCTATATGTACTGCATCAAACCAAAACTTGCGAGAAAGCTTTTAGGATGACATCATTCTACGCATTATCTCAACAAGTATAATATTCTTTCTCTCTACAATACCATTCTCTTCTTGCGTGTAAGCAATAGTGAGTTGATGAGAGATACCTTTGTCTTCAAGAAAAGACTTACAGTCTTTAGACATGTACTCTCCTCCTCTATCACTTCTCAAAATTTGGATCTTTAACTGACTTTCATTTTCAACCATAGCTAAGAATTTCTTAAAAGTAGGAAAAACCTATGACTTCACTTTAAGACCGTAAATCCATGAATATCTTGAGAAATCATCAATAAAAGTAACAAAGTACCTCAAGCCTTGAATAGAATATGTTCTTATCGGACCATTCATATCGGAATGTATGATCCGAAACTTCCTTGTGGTCGTGATGTATCTATGCTTCTTGAAAGGTAGTTTGTGAAGCTTTTCTTTAAGACATTCTTCACATGACTCTATATCATCTCGTAAAGCAAAACTAGGCAAACTCTATGTGCTTGAGAGGTGTGTAACTGATATGACCAAATCTTTCATGTTCTCCATAGGTATAGTAGACCTAGCAACATTAGCATGACTAATTTTGGATGACATAAACATGCCACTTCTGTTTTCATCTTGAAGTAGACAATGCTCCTCATAGGGTGAGAGGAGGATCTGACATGAATCTTTCTTAAGAATAACTTTATAACCATCTGACAAGAAAGCAGAGATAGAGAGCAAATTCTTCTTCATGTCTGGAACATAAAGAACATTTGAAATTGTGAAATTTCCCACTGCTCTTGACTTTAGGTTCACTTCTCCAACACCAACAACATCTGAATCATGACCATTTGCAATGGTCACTCTTCTAAAGAGTTAGAAAGGGAAGAAAATACCTTTTTGCAACCTATCATATATTTAGTAGCTCCAAAATCGAAAATCCAAGGATTATCTGAGATTGTATTTAATGCTTCCTGATTAAAAGCTACTTCTTCAATAGTAATATATGCATCATTTTCAATATTATTACACGATGCTTTCTTCTTCGCATTAAAAATCCTTGTTTTGCATTCTACTATGAAATGACCTAGTTTCTTAGAATAATGGCATACTCCATTCTTTGAATCAAATGTAGTCGAAGACTTTTCTTTGCGTGAAGAGGAAGCATTAGAAGAAGGATTGGAGACTTAGGATTAGAAGACTTACTTTCCTTCTTGGATTGCTCACTCTTCTTCTCCGTCTTTGTCTCTTCCTTCTTCTTTCCCTTTGACAATGATAACATAGCTTCATCATTTTCTTCCATACCCTTTTGTTGATCTTCATCTTGTTCATCTTGAAGTAACAGGAATTGTAGCTCTTCAAATGAAAGTTTTCTATCTCTTATAAAGAGAGATAAAGAAGTAACAAAAGCACGATATGAGGATGGAAGTGAGTTTAGAAGTATGTTTACTATCTCTTCATCTGAAATATTGACTCCAATATTAAGTAACTGATCTCGTAAATCTTTGAGCTTCAAAATGTGTGACTGATCTAACCCACCAACTTTCATTCTTGTGTTGGCTAGCTGTCTCCTAAGATGGGCTTTCCTAGGATGGTTTCTCCTCTGATAGAGGTTTCTCTAACTCCAACCAAGCTTGACGAGAGGTTCTACGTGACTTGATTTGGGGTATAATTTGTCTCTCGACTCCCATAGCAATATATGAAAGTGCTTGTGCATCCCTTGAATCCCATCTGGATTGCTCTTCCGTAGGAAGTAATCAAGTAGTAGTACCACTGGCTCCTGATGATGAAGTGGTTCCTTATTCTTCACTAACCTACTTTTGAGCAAAAATAGGAGCATGGGTTTTCTCCAACTTAACTTGTCTTGGCCTTGGATAAGTACCATTGACAATATTCCACAAGTCATCATCATAAAACTCCACATTGGATAATTAGACATTCCCTCAAGCTTGTCTTCATTCTCAAATCTATAATCACTCATCTTGTTAAGGGTGTATGTCAACTATGCTCTAATACCAAATGTTAGAAGTAGGATGGACTTCAATAATAATTATAATCACAGGTTTACAGGATCTTCGAACACATGAGCCTTCGCATACACATCTTCAGACTCAAAAGGAGATCGAGTGAGAGATAGAGAGAGAATAGACAAGATTTTCAAAGTGTAAGGTAAGCTACGATGTTCACGTACACTAGCTAATATTCCAATGTCAAATTACAATGTGTGAATATCATACAACTAACAATATATAAATCTACACAGAAATAGGAACTAGATACAAGAATTGTTTGCCCAAGAGGTATGCAGATTGTGTGTATGAGAATATGGAGAATATGAACAGTTTACAATTGTTTTACCGCAAACCTGAATTCTGATTAACCTAAATCAAAAACTAGTGAATGAACAAGTGAGGACAAATGTAGACTTTTTAGTTATAGTATGTTCGCTGACACGAACTCCTCCAGATGTCTCGAGATGTAGAGCACAACTCCTCCAAGAGTATAGAAACTCTTCTCCTTGATCTCCTTACGTTGAGCTTGTGGAAGCTTGAGCTATGAACTCCTTGAGAACATGATTCACAAGTGAGCCTAGCTCTTCTTTTATAGCTTCTTGATGCTCCTTGAAAGGCATGTTCCAAACAATTGACATGTAAGCAATCGTTATCACAAAAAACAACGATGATTGCCAATCTTTTTTTATCTTCGAAAAGAGACAAAATATTTCGCCGATTTGCTTTGTTAAAAATCGTTTGTTGCAAACATACGTCGATGGGATTCGAATGAAAGGAATCTAAAAGATATACATAATATAACTACTATGTTAAACTATTGGACATTGTATCCAATAGCCTAGAGAAGTAATAAATGAAGATGTCTGCATAGGACCACACCTTAGAATCTTGAACTTCACGTGTTGAATAATTCAGAGATTTCATAGTATATGAGCTTATAGAGCCCATAGGAGAAATTACCAGGTGATGCATATCGATCTTTAGTTCGTCTTCTTTGGTTATTTTGCTTATAGTAGCAATTTTTCTCGAAATGGTCATATTTTCCACAATGGTAGAATTTCCAAGTGCTTGGGATCTAGCTTTACCTCTTAACTTGTTCTTTCTCTATCTCTTCGCATATCAAAAGAGTTTGTACTTCTAGAGATCGATCGTTCATGATTAGCACCTCTTCCTCTATTTTAGAAAAATGTATGATTCCTTGAATTTTCACTTCGTCGTGCATTCAAGCTAAGCTTCAATCTCTTTGTCATACATGGGGCAAGCAACTCATCAAAGTTTGGCATAATGCCTCTCATTGAAATGAAGGTATCTAAACTCTTGTATTGTGATCCTAAACCATTTCGCATGATAGAAACCATATTGTTGCTTTTTTATTGTGCAATTAATTGATGCTAAATCATCAATGATTTTTCTTATCTTTGTCATGTAGTCTATAATAAATATATTTCTACACTATATACTATGCAGCTTTTGTTTTAGATGAATCTTTCTAGCCCTAATGGATGTGACATAAATATTATGAATGATATTCCACTCTTTTTTAGGCATACTAGCCTTCATATAAATGGAATTAAACTCTTCGGTATGCTGCATGCATATGGATATCCAATGAAGCACATTTTTAGATTTATTGATCCAAGTCTTATATTTCTTTTTTTTTCTACATTTGGATTCTTTGGAAGCTGAGGGCATTCATCCACTTCGTTGATTAGATCGCACAGTTCTTCAGCCCATAATAAAATTTTCCACTTTATATGATCAAATGTGGTAATTGTTTTTATTGAGCTTATCTTCCACTATTTGTGCGATATTATCAACCATGCTTAAGATTTGGACACTTTTCTAAGCTATGGAAAATCTACTGCGAATTCTAGAAAAAGTTCGACAAAGTTTCGATTGTTTTTCCTTGATCTGAGCAACAATAAACTTTTCTTTTAAAGTAATCTCAAGATATGCTTCCTCTTCTATCAACTTCCTACATCACTTCTTCCCTAATATGCCCACTTATTGACTTGTGTAAAAATTTTGATAGAGCCTCTTATGTACAATGTGTCCTTCAGCATAGAAACTATCAAAATCCTCCATCAAAACTGAGACATTGGGTGAAAAGCTCACGTCAGCACGTAACATATGCAAAATATCATTGACGGGAGGCATCAAATATATATATTTATTCCGTGTTCGTGCACAAGGTTTTTGAAAAGTCTTCATCTTCAACTCTTTCGCATATCACCATGACATCTCTAAGACGAGTATACCCTAGTTTAGAACTTCGCTATGGCCCTCAATTTTTGTTTAAGACAATGTTTTTGAGAAGAAATAGTAACTTTACTATTCGTAAGTTATCCATTCAAGGATCCTCAATATGAACATTTGACTTACAACCTGGAAGTCATGTGCATACATGGATTCACAAATGAATACATGATGTCGACTCAAAAGCAATCCAAAGCGAAATATAAAATCAAATATGTATCTTGATCTTAATAAAATCCGAAGAAATCCAAACAAATGAATACATATGAGCAAGCAATGTCATCTATTTATCTTTGGGTCTATGAATGGATGTTACTAACACGTGTGAGACGTTATGTATAAGATTATGGATCCTAAAATGGATAACTCACGCGTTGTAAAGCTATTATACTTGTTGAAAAACATTGTCTTAAACAAAATTGTGGTTAGGTTTTTAACTAGTGTATACTCATATTTGATGATAATAGATATGATGATATAGGTGGAAGAGTTGAAGATGAAGTTTATCTAAAGATCTCACGTGCTTAACATCGTATAAATATATACGTTTGAGGCTTCCCATTAGTGATATTTTGCATACGTTACGTGTTGACATGATGCTTTTCACATAGTGTTTAGGTTATGGAGGATTTTGATAGTTATTATGCTCACGCATATATAGTACAAAAGAGACTTTGCCAAAATTTTTGCAAAAGTCAATAAGTGAGTACATTAAGGCATAGGTGATGCAAAGAGTGGAGAGAAAAACAAGCATATCTTGAGATTACTTAAAAAAGAGAAGGTTATCAATGCTCAAATTGAGGAAAAACGTGATATGTCAAGAGATAGAGAAAGATCATGTTCAAAAAGTAGAGGTAGATCCCAAGCACATTAAAAGTGCAACCATTGTGGAAAATATGGTCATTTGGAGAAAGATTGCTACCATAAGCAAAATAACCAAATAAGATGAAGAAGAGGCCACTATGCATCACATGATAATTTCTCTATATTCATATAAAGATTATGGTTGTTCGAATTGGGGTTGGCCTCAACAACAATAATCACAGGTTTACAAGATCTTCCGATGGATGAACCTTAGCATACACACCTTAAGACTCAAAAAGAGATGAGTGAGAGATAGAGAGAGGATAGACAAGTTTACAAAGTGTAATGGTAAGCTAGAATGCTTATCTATACTATCTTATTATGAATGTTACAATGTGCAAATATGGTTACAAACCGAATGGAGTTAAAAATGGAGTTATCTCCTATTTTGACCATCAACTAAACATATGAGTTAACTTTCCTAGTTGTATAGACCCTTGAAAACATGAGTATGTAAAAAACCTCTTTTTGAGCATAAATCAGGGTTAGGGTTTTCTACCAATCTACACCTCTGATGATTGAATCTTGTATATCAAATGGAAGCTCTCCTCAAGTACTATCTAATGAACTAATACAAATTTTTGACCTTCTGTGATCAAAATTTGGCTAAAGTACCCAAAAATTAGGGTTGTTGGAAATTAGGGTTTTGCACTATTTTTACATTGTTTCCAACAATCCTCAATGTCATAATGGCACAAGGTTCAATAGTCAGCAAAACTTCTGATGTCTAACTCTAGATAATGTTTTGGTAAAAATATCTGCAACATTCTCACTTGTACGTATGTAGAATAGCTCAAGCCTCAATGTGCTTCTTAGATACCTGTTCCCGAATGTAATGGTAATGTACCTCAATATGCTTTGTCCTAGCATGATAAACAGGGTTCTTTGCAATAGCAACAGCACTTTGATTGTCTAAAAATATCTCCGTAGGAAGATGAACTTCAACATCAAGATAACTCAAAATTTTTTGTAAATTTTTTGCAACCAAACAGCTTCAAGTGTAGCTATAAAAGCATCCTATACTCTGCTTCACATGAAGATGTAGCAGCTGTAGGTTGTCCCTTTGACAATCAAGAGATAATAAGATCCCGAAGAAAGAAACAATAGCCATTTGTGCTTCTTCTCGACTCTTTATCACCTACCCAATCAGAATCTAAAAATCCTCTAAGTAAACAATGTGGCGATCTCGGAAATACCATAGCATAATTCGAAGTTCCCTTCAAATATTTGAAAATTCTCTTAACTCCTTTCCGATGAATCTTGAGCAAATTATGCATGAGCCTGGATACTTGCGAAACTGCAAACTAAATGTTAGGACATGTATGATTAGGCAAAAGAAGTTTGATAGACACTATATGGGCTATTTTCTTATATGCATAGCAAGTGGGAGCTAGACAATGTTTTATAATGATAACAGAATGTTTGGTAGCAACAATACGCAAGCTCCATTTCTACCTCTTTACTTCATGGATCAAGATTCCAAATGTAAATGTATGTATCTTGAATTTCTCTAGTATTTTCTTATGTATTTACTTCTTCCTTCACATTTCCTCTTCCCCTAATTTATTAGAAAATCTTAGAATGTGGAATATATTTCGAGATATACCAATGCTTTTGTAGAGCTATATTATGGCCTATAGCAATGGTCTTGGAAGTTAAATTGTGAGCCATAATCTAGGTTATATTAATTCTCTATTAATTGAAGTTAAGAAAAAACAATCCGGTTGTGTTTGTTCACTTCTAACTCCAAATGACGTATCAGTTATTCGCCTTGCATAGCTTGTCCTCCTTTGCCTTTTTTGAGAACTTTTTCATTTATTCTTTCTATGTCAACGAATTTTCGTTGAGCTTAGGTGTTACTCCACCTTGTTCCATGCCATATTTGCAATAATTTGTGATCTTGTCATGTACCCTAGGCATCACTCTTAGCATACTAAGAAGGCTACTATCCATGTGGACAAATAACTCTAATCAAGAAATAAGCTTCCAGCGAAATTTGGTGATTATTATAATGGAAAAAGTATATAATACACAAATGCATTACATTTTAAATAGAGGACAATTGAACGCATGGGATGTAATGGAAATGGATAAAACAAAATTCCTTTCCACCCAAAAAAAAAAACAAAACGCATCCTTTGCAAGATGTCATCATGATTATCAGTGAACGCGGGGCACAAAGAAGTTCCCTATCTCGCTCTCCTCCGCTGAATGTTTACCTATTGCAATGAATGGCTGCTACCGGTTTCGGTCAAAAAATCCATTTTCCCTGCGTTTGACTAATAAGCGTGTCGAACTCACAAAAGTTAATAGCTACTGTGCGGAAGACAAAGACTAGACGTGTCTCCATGCTTACCTCAACAGAATATGTTGTAGTAACGACTGTACAGACCTGTTTTCATCATTGGCATGCAGCGTGATTGCGAGCAGAGTCTTCCATTCTGTCGGCTCCGGATCAGAACTGTGCTAGCCGAAATCTGGTAGCAAAAAGCACCGGCCATTGAAGAGCGATCACGTTCACAGATCCTTTGACTGCACAAACTGCATCCGTGGATTAAGGGATAATATAAGTTAAGCATACATATACAATCATAAATGAGATCCAGGCTAAGACCGTTTCACGTCAATTCTTAATACCGTAATAAATTTAATGCTCTCGGATCCGTGGTGTAGTGGCACAATATTAATGCTCTCCGATCCGTGGTGTGACAGTAAAATGTTGAGCTTGGACGCTCAGTCCAAGGTTCAATCATAAAAGAAATCCATGCTTAAGTGTCACGTGAATTCTTCATCACTTAATAAATTTAACGCTCTTGGATTTGTGGTATAATGGTAAAGTATTGAGCTTCGACTATGAATACAAGGTTCAAATTCGGAGTGCGGTTTGATTTATAACTCTTGTAAAGTGAAGTATAAGGGGGATCTTTAGTGTATGTTATTCATTTTATATTTTCAAATATAACTCCAAAAGTAGACCGTGATCGAACTTTCAAAGAAAAAAATAAAAAGAGAGAGATCTTCGAATTGTTGAATTCTTAAACACTTGTTTAACCTCTATTTTCTATATCGTTAATACATTACATGCAAGGGAAGTTATATCTTACGATCTACATTTGCCAAGGCTTGAATTAAATGGAAGTGAAGCTACACAACAGGACATAGTACCCATGGGATTTTTGAATCCCATATAAACAAGGGTAAAACACCTAACAACTATTGAGAATGAATAGAGCTCGAAGACCCACTAAGAATAGGAATGGGAAAGGACAACTTTAAGGCGAGATGAAAAAACTGATTTGAACTAATGGTGTTGTCGGAACAACCATGACCCTTGTTATCATCAACAATATCCATTGAAAATGCCCAAAAATCAACCAGATATGTCCCTAAAATGTAGTGTTTCATTTCACTACAAAAATGAGAGTTTACCTACAAATGTTGGCCATAAAGATTGAACCCGCATCCCACCCAAAGAAGGCAAAAAACCCAATCACATGAACTGTGTTGTTGGACACATGCATTCTTCCTTTTTTTCATGTTTGATGCATGTTTTAATTTGAAAATCTATATTATAATGAGCAAATGTCTACCACAATGAGTTATTGATTCATATAATGAGCAAATGTCTACCACTATGAGTTATTATAATAAGCAAATCTCTACCACTATGCCTTTCTAAGAAGTTGAATAGGGACACTCCATTACTCTAGAGAGAAAATACAACAACTTAAATTAGAGCTCTAATGTAGCCTTGTAATGGCATGATGAAAGATAAATGTTGATGCTTATAAATAGAGATGAGGAAACACAATGAAGAAGATAATCAACAATCTTGGTATAGATTATCAATGTATACATGCATGTCCTAAGGATTGTATTTTATATAAAGGTGAATATGCAGACTCTTTGACATGTCCCAAATGTCAATCTCCTCGATATAAGGGCGAAGAAGGTAAAATCCCAAAAAAGGTATTGAGACATTTTCCATTGGCTCCACGGATTAGACATATGTTTCAAAGCTCCGAATTATCAAAGCTTTTGACATGGGGACATGATCATAAAAGTAATGATGGAATAATCAGAATTCCTCATGATAATGTTGATTTTCAGCATATTGATTCCACATGGCCTGAATTTGCACAAAATCCATAGAATCTAAAGTTAGGAGTTGCATTAGATGGGGTTAATCCATTCTCCATGAAATCCAGTAAATGGTCAACATGGCCAGTGGTAGTCATAAACTACAATCTTCTGCCATATCTTAGCATTAAAAAAGAACATTTAATGCTTTCACTTTTAATCCTAGGCAAAAGACAAGTTAAAGATATGAATATATATCTTGCTCCTCTCATTGACGATCTCCAAGAGTTATGGAGAGGTATTAATGTCATTGATGTATCGAAATGCATCAATGAAAGACATATTACGGTTCGTCGTATTATGGATTGGACTATTCACGATTTTCCAAGACATGGTGTTTGTTCAGGTATTGATGTAATTTTTTTATTCAATATGCATATAACTAAATATGATTTAATCTAATTATATTTTTATCATTTTCATGATGCAGGAATATCTACTAAGGGTTATAAAGGTTGTCCATATTGTGGTGATTGGTTGAGATCAATCTATAGTAAGAATCTCAACAAAAATATTTATCTTCGACATCGACGATTCTTGCTTGATGATCATCCATTAATATCTAAAAGAGAAGCGATACATTTTAATGGAAAGCTTGAAAAAGGTTCCAAAACCTATGATGCATGTGGATCAGTATAAAAAATGGATAGATGGACCTCTCATAGATCCAAAATCAGAAATCTTCTGTGATGATGAAGATAATGAGTATGTGAAGACAGGTAAAGGAAAATTGGCACTCGCAGAGAACATATCAATATGGTATTCTTTGGAATATTGGAAAGAGTTAAAAGTATGTCATCTTCTTGATCCTATGCATATATTCAAGAATATTGGTTATTCACTATAGCAGCATCTTCTTGGACTAAAAGATACCATAACATCAAGGAATGATTTGAAAGATCAAAAATCAAAACCAAAGTTATGGCCATTTTTTTATAGACATCGATAGGAAACGACTTATGCACCTACTCCTTGGGTACTTACAACAAAAGAGATATAGACTATCAACAATAGAATTCAACTGATTAGGACTCCTACAGGATATGGATCATCTTTTCAAAGCATGTTTACTATGGATGATAAGAGCTTATCTGGGTTAAAGACCCATGATTGGCATAACTTTTTGAAACATATTTTACCTTTGGTTATCGATGGATGTACAATGAAAGGAGTACGAGACGTGATCTATCGTCTTGGATCACTTATAAGGTAATTATGATACTTTATATTTAATATGTAGGGATATTGGATATCTTTTATTTTTTAATTAACTTTTTTGATGATATGTATAGGTGGATTACATCAAAAGATATTGACAAAAAATCGATCCCACAAAAAAAACGTGAATGCAAAGAGCTACTATTTTTGATGGAGAAAGAACTTCCTACTTCATTTTTTGATATTCATGTTCATTTATTATTCCATCTTGTAGATGAAATAGAGATTGCAGGTGTTGTCAACACTCAATGGATGTTTTGGGTCGAGCGATTTATGGGAATATTAAAAGGTTATGTGCGACAAAGAGCGAAACCAGAAGGATCCATGGCAAAGGGTTGGATGCTTGAAGAGTGCATGTATTACGTTAGTGAGTACCTTGAAAGAGTTCATGAAGAAGCTCTACGTGCATGGACCAGCGAGTCTTTTTCAAAAATAACAGATGAGGTATTATCAGGTAAGGGAGTTCCATTTTTATTTACATTTCAAGAAAAAAATGACGTTTCTGCTTTTGTAGCATATAATAGCAAATGCATGCAAGCATTCCTTAGCGAGTACAAACAAGAACTTCAAAATCTCCAAAGTAAAAGGTGAGGAAACAAAAGATATAGATATAATCTTGATAATAATGAGATTACAAATATATCTTCTTTCATGGATTCGCTATATAGTCGTTTGCAACATGCCAATGCAAATAATGAAGAAATCTCAAATGAGCAGAGAGAGTTAATGATAGGTTGTGAATGAAAGGTAATTTTATTTTAATAATATTTTGTTTTTTTCATATATGTTTATTAGTTTCTATTTACTAATTTAATTTCTTTTGCAGGTTCGAATGTTCACTAATATGTGGGCTTTTGAATAGCATATTAGAATCAAAGCCATTGATTCTTTATGTAAAACAGAGGATTCTAGTATTGTTGCTTCTTTCAAGCAACTATCACGTGCTAGCTCAAAAGACACGAACCTTATAGATGGTGAACTTGGTTACATAGGAACTATTGTTGGTATCTACAAAATTTCATTTCCTACATTCAAACAGGTAGAAAAAAGTTTATATTTTTTATGATAGAGTTAATTATTTTTTCAAGCACCTAATAATGGGTTTTTGTTTTTATATATTTTGATAGATCATTTTCAAGGTTGACTGGTTTCGAGCCGAGTATAAAGGTAGTAATTCCACATTAAGAAAGGAAGTATCTGGGTTTTGGGCAATTGATTCTTCCAAGGTAATGCGATCTACTAAAGAACAATATATTCTTCCTAGGCATATTGAACAAGCATTTTTTTATAAAAACCTAGATGCTCACCCTTGGTGGCAAGTCATTCATGTTCAACCTAGAGGTAGGTCATTGTTTGAACAGTTTATTGTTAGAGAGATCGAAGAAAGTCCTCTTGATGATTCAGCATCAGATACTGATACATCAACATCTGAAAGAGAAATTAGAATCATTATATGTGATAATGATACCAATCTTTTTGATGAAGAGGATAATACTCTAGATGTTGATTCTACTTATGAGGAAGAGGAATTACCAGAAATTGATATTAATCCATCAATAGATGATGTGACTCATGAGAACACAAATTTAACAATAGAAGAAATAAATGAAATCAATAAGGATAATGAAGATGAGACTATATTGATGTCTTGCCAAAATGATGGCAATAATGAAAACATATGAGCAGATTAGATAGTAGATTCTACTCTAGTTATCGATCAATAACTTGAAGCTTCTGAATGGATCTTAGATAATAGATTCTTTATTCAACTTGAATAACGATGAATCCTATTAGAGAGATGAAATCATGTTCTTTTAAGTTAGAACATGAAGCTCGAGGGTATGCCTAATTATTTATATATAGCTTTATCTTCGAGGATCAAATTTTTATCATGTATGTATGCATATTGAAAGAAACTTGGAGAAGCTTGTCGAAGGTAGAAAAGTGCGTTTCGAAGCGATGAAGTTTGGTCAAGCCAACCGGCACAAGACCAGCCCTTGAGCTTTTGGAGACTTAAATAGACCTTATAGGCATGCTATAAGTGCAAAGAAACACACTATGTACCTTGGAGCATCAAGGAGAATGAGTCGATACAAAACAGATAGGTTCGCGGGTCGACTAGCTCAAAAAACTTACTATCTATGGAAGAGACAATGAACTTCAAATGCCCATAGCGACCAGCGTGATTACAATTAGAAAAAATCCTTTTATGGGAGTGATACACATAGGGTTGAGTGTATGGAATGCACAAAAGTATAAGGAATAAGCAAAATATTCTATAGGAATGAATGCGACATTCACCGGTGGTACTTCCTATTTTTCAGGAATACGTAGAGATTGACCCCGAGGCAGAAAAACTAAGATTTCTCCAAATATGCTGAACCAAATGCTTTGAAAATTTACAGGCATAAACTAGACACTAATACCTTTCCAATGAGTCCTCTTGCACTCAATTTGGAGCTCTGAGGAGAGAGCAGCAGCCTCTGCAAGATTACTGTTGGCGAAGAAGATGATACAGAAAATTGAAGGAGCAAGACAATGATGGTCACAAGTGTATGTATATTGCTTCCATGTAATGTACAAGTTATTTCAACTCCTTATATAGCCTCTAGGAGTGTTCCACGACTTTTACAACTTGAATTCGAATTCAAATGAAGGTGGGAATGGTTGTTGGAGGGAATCAATTCACTTCCCTATAATCTAGGAAAAGTGAAGATCTTGATTGATCTACTTTTAGGTGATTGATTGCTTGATTGAATGCAACTTCAACCACCAAAATTTCGTGGGATTTTGGCTCTATATTTCTACCTTTACATGTGTCAAGCTCAAGGCTTTTACAATGGTAAATGAGCCATCAAAATATTCTCAAAAAAATACAATAAATGAGCATATCAAAAAGAACTCTCCAACGGATACTCTTTCGACGCGATAGCCTTCGATGTAGATCAAATCCACCTCAAGCATAGTGTAAGTTTGATGTTCCAACACATATGTGTGTGTATTCATGTGTATTATATGTATACATATGTTAGTATGCATATATATGTATTTCATGTGTATGTATGTGCATGTGTGTGATATATGTATACATGTGTTAGTATGCATATATGTATATATGCATATGCATTTATGTAAAATATTCATGTAATATATGCAAGTGTTTATAATTGTGTATGCATGTATAAGTATACATTTGTGCATGTAGGCATGTATATGTGATGTGTACATGTATATATGTATATGTGTCTATGTGTACATGTAAATATGTATGCATGTACATATATATTTATGTGTGCATTTAGGCATGTATGTGTGATGCATAATGTATCTACTCCATTTTATATTTATGTATGTGTATCTACATGATGTGTATATATCTTTATATATATTATGATCCTCGTTGATTCGTGTAGCTATATGTAGAGGCATAAGGTTGGGAGGAGAGACATCTCTCTAGTAGGACGTCGGAGGAATAGATGCAGTGTACATATACTTCAATCATATGGCTAAAAGGCTAAATTAGAGTTTTTAAATTAGGTGTTTTAAAATCATGATATCAAAATTGGTGTTTTCAAATTAGGATTTTTGAAATAGGATATATATATATATATATATATATATACACACACACATATAGATATATCAGTGTGCATGCATGTGTGTATGCATGTATGTGTATGTGTCTATGTGTATTCATTATATGTGTGTAACTGCATGCATGTGTATGTGTGTGTAAAAATGTGCATATATGTGTGTGTATGTATAAATGTGCATGTATGTGTATATGTGTGTAAATGTGCATGTGTGTATGCATGTATTTGTACCTCTAGTCTCACTCTTCTCCTCTCTCTCTCTCTCTCTCACATATACATACATACATAAACACACATACTCATATCCACGTATATATACATAAAAGCAATGCGTACCTTGCATTATTGCGACAATGAGCCATAAGTGTCCGCATCTCTTTTAGACACCACTTATGCAACCATCCTATCCCAAACTCTATCTCAAGTGAACTAAGTATGTATTTTTTATCCCTCTCATCATGCTCACTACAAAAATAAAAAAAATCATGTAAATAAAACATAAGATATTTATTTTAATTTATATGTAAAATTTATACTTACTTCCACGGTAAGTGGACAAGGAGCAGGTAAGAGTCGCATAATGCCCCCATTCTTCTCTTGAACTCCAATCCATTCCCTATGTACACAATGTTCCCCTCTGGCTCTATATCGCACTCTAGCCCTAAGGTGCCTATGCATGTCCTCATAAGCAACTCTGCTCTGCTATCATGATTTGGAGGTGGTATAGGTGTCCTGAAAATAGATAGATAAAAATAAATAAAAATATGTGTTATAATATCATTAAAAAAGTTTATGAAAAAAAAACATACCTATGAGCAGATAGCTGTCTTCATGCATGTGGAACCGCAGAAGAGCCCTCCTCTGATTGCTAGGTAAGCATCTGGATCGTGTAATCTAGTTCATCATGAGGCATCTCTGAGTACTCATGCATGAGGATCCCTAGAGTATCAGGCGGAACTCTTGCTCTCATAAGACATTTTATGAGAGTGAGTTTCGCCTTTCTCTCTCTATTAGGATCCATAATACCTAACATATAAAACAAGATGGGTTGGAAATCAATATATATATATATATATATATATATATATATATATATATATATATATATATATATATATATATATATATATATATATGTGTGTGTGTGTGTGTGTGTGTGTGTGTGTGTGTGTGTGTGTGTACATATGTATGTGTGTATATGTGTATGTAGGTGTATGTGTATGTGTATGCATGTAAACATGTATGTATGCATATGCATGTCCATTATGTATGCAAATGTATGCATGTGTGTATATGTGTGTGTGTATGCATGTAAGTATGTATGTATGCATCTGCATTGTGTATGCATGCATGTGTGTGTATGTGTCTCTATGTGTGTGTATGCATATATATGTGTGTATGTCTCTATGTGTCTGTCTACGCATATATATGTGTGTATGTCTCCATGTGTATGTGTGTGTGTCTGTATGTATATACATGTGTATCTGTATATATGTGTCTATGCATTTGTATGTATGTGTGCAAATGTGTGTGGATGTGTGTATGTGTATGTGTCTATGTGTGTATGTGTGTGTATATGTGTGTGTCTATGTGTGTATATATGTGTGTATCTGTATATATATGTATATATGCATGTGTATGTGTGTGTGTAAATGTGTGTGGATGTGTGTGTAAGTCTATATGTGTCTATGTGTGTATGTGTTTGTTTATATATGTGTGGTGTATCTGTGTGTGTGTAAGTTTGTATGTGTGTATGTGTGTGTGTCTATGTGTGTAAGTGTGTGTGTGTCTATGTGTGTATGTCTGTGTGTATGCATGTGTAAGTGCGTATGTGTATGTGTGTGTAAATCTGTGTATATGTGTGTGTATGTGTATATGTGTGTATGTGTGTATGTGTCCATGTGTGTGTATGTATCTATGTGTGTGTATGTATCTATGTGTATGCATGTAAACATATATCTATGCATATGCATGTGCACTATGTATGCATATGTGTGTGTATATGTTTGTATGTTTGTGTATGCATGTAAGTATGTATGTATGCATATGTGTGTGTATATGTGTGTATGTCTGTGTATGCATGTAAGTATGTATGTATGCATATGTATATGCATTATGTATGCATATGCATTATGTATGCATATGCATATGCATTATGTATGCATATGCATTATGTATGCATATGCATTATGTATGCATATGCATTATGTATGCATATGCATTATGTATGCATATGCATTATGTATGCATATGCATATGCATTATGTATGCATATGCATATGCATATGCATTATGTATGCATATGCATATGCATATGCATTATGTATGCATATGCATATGCATTATGTATGCATATGCATATGCATTATGTATGCATATGGATGCATGTATGTGTATGTGTGTGTATGTCTCTTTACGTGCATGTGTATGTGTGTGTATGTCTCTCTATGTGTGTGTGTGTGTGTCTATGTGTGTATATGTATTTGTGTGTATGTGTGTGTATGCATGTAAGCATGTATGTATGAAAATGCATATGCATTATGTATACATATGTATGCATGTGTGTGTATTTGTGTGTATGTCTCTCTACGTGTGTATGTGTGTATGCATATGTATGCACATGTGTGTATGCATGTAATTATGTATGTATGCATATGCATATGCATTATGTGTCTATGTGTCTATGTGTCTATGTGTGTACATGTGTGTGTCTATGTGTGTATGCGTGCGTAAATTTGTGTGTATATGAGTGTGTATGTGTCTATGTGTGTGTATGTGTATGCATGTGCATTATGTATGCATATGTGTGTGTATGTGTCTATGTGTGTGTATGTGTATGAATGTATCTATGCATATGCATGTGCATTATGTATGCATATGTGTGTGTGTATGCATGTAAGTATGTGTATATGCATTATGTATGCATATGTATGCATGTGTGTGTATGTCTCTCTATGTGTGTGTATGCATATATGTGTGTGTATGGGTGTATGTGTGTATGTGTGTGTATGTGTGTGTATGCATGTAAGCATGTATGTATGCATATGCATGTGCATTATGTATGCATATGCATGTATGTGTGTGTATGTGTGTGTATGTGTGTGTATCTATATATATGCATCTGTATGCATGTGTATGTGTGTGTGTAAATGTGTGTGGATGTGTGTGTGTATGTGTGTGTATGTGTGTGTATGTGTATGTGGGTGTGTGTCTATGTGTGTATTTGTGTGTCTATGTGTGTATATACGTGTGTATCTATATATATGTTTCAGTGTGCATGTGTGTGTGTGTGTAAATGTGTATGGATGTGTGTGTGTGTGTAAATGTGTATGGATGTGTGTGTCTATGAGTGTGTATGTGTTTATGTGTGTGTATGTGTGTATGTGTCTATGTGTCTATGTGTGTGTATGTGTATGCATGTATGTATGTATATGCATGTGCATTATGTATACATATGTGTGTATGTGTGTGTATGCATTATGTATGCATATGTGTGTGTATGCATTATGTATGCATATGTGTGTGTATGCATTATGTATGTGTATGTATGCATGTGCATTATGTATGCATATGTGTGTGTATGCATGTAAGTATGTATGTATGCATATGCATATGCATTATGTATGCATATGCATATGCATTATGTATGCATATGCATATGCGTTATGTATGCATATGCATTATGTATGCATGTATGTGTATGTGTGTGTATGCATGTATGTGTATGTGTGTGTATGCATATATGTGTCTGTATGTGTGTATGTGTGTATGCATGTGTATGTGTGTGTATGCATCATTATGTATGTATGTGTGTATGTGTGTGTGTATGTGTGTGTATGTGTGTGTGTGTGTCTATGTGTATGTGTCTGTGTCTATAAGTGTGCATGTGTTTATGTCTGTGTATGTGTGTATGTGTGTATGTGTATGCATGTATGTATGCATATGCATGTGCATTATGTATGCATATGTGTGTGTGTATGCATTATGTATGTGTATGTATGCATGTGCATTATGTATGCATATGTGTGTGTATGCATCTAAGTATGTATGTATGCATATGCATATTGCATATGCATGCATGTATGTGTATGTGTGTGTATGTCTCTCTATGTGTGTGTATGCATATTTGTGTGTTTATGTGTGTATGCATCATTATGTGTGTATGTGTCTATGTGTGTGTGTGTATATGCGTGTATGTGTGTGTGTCTATGTGTATGTGTGTGTGTCTATGAGCATGTATGTGTTTATGTGTGTGTATGTGTCTATGTGTGTGTATGTGTATGCATGTATGTATGCATATGTGTGTGTATGCATTATGTATGCATATGTGTGTGTATGCATTATGTATGTGTATGTATGCATGTGCATTATGTATGCATGTGTGTGTATGCATATATGTGTGTGTGCATGTATGTGTGTGTATGCATGTGTATGTGTGTGTATGCATCATTATGTGTGTATGTGTGTATATGTGTGTGTGTATGTGTGTGTGTGTATATGTGTGTGTATGTGTGTGTGTCTATGTGTGTATATGTGTGTGTATGCATATGTATGTGTGTGTGTGTGTGTGTGCGTGCATACCTGGCTTCAACAAGTGTGCTCTTGCTCTCTCTCTCTCTCTCTCTCTCTCTCTCTCTCTCTCTCTCTCTCTCTCTCTCTCTCTCTCTCTCTCTCTCTCTCTGCGTCCAAATCCTGACACAAATGTGCCGGGAGAAATCGATTTTTTTTTTAACATTCCAGAGCATCACTTATGCGACACTTTGGAACACAGGACGTCGCTTATGCGACACTAAAACATCGAAGCCAATTTTCCAACATTGCAAATAGCATCGGTAATTAGCGACGCTATTTGTGATGCATAGTTTTAGCGTCGCATAAGCGATGCTAGCATCACTTATGCTACGACCGCTTGTAAGAAAAAAAAATAGGACCATCGCTTATGCGACGGTAGCATCGCATAAGCGATGGTTCCCATTTTTTTTCGATTCGAAGGCGTCGCTACGCCCCCTATTTCTAGTAGTGCATGAAGATCATATCTCTCGACCTAAAAAAGACTGATCCTCATCCTACACCAATTGCTTATCCATGTAAAATTGTATACATATTTTTGCATCTGCTTTAGTTTCAAAGAATTTTGAATATGCTTAATTCTACAACATAAATAAGAAGGTACTCTATGTGCATGACAAATGATGGCGCAATCTAGGAAAATTTAGATTGTACGTTACAAGGTAGAGTATGATAGCTGAACACAATGCCTAGGCTTGAGGAAAAGTAACCTCTAAATAGTTCATGAAGAGAGATTGCCTTAAATGAGTGGTTGTGCATGAGAGTCTTTGCGTTGTTGACCACCTCTTGATTTGTGTAGTGGACTATAATCCATAAACACAAGGGTACATGAGATGTGTATTCATAAACTATGGAAAACTGACCAATTGGCTTCATTTATTTGAAATTGGACTCATGTGCTTGAGGATCACCTTGTCCCTCATAATACTCTCACATGCATTTAGCCGCTTGGGAATGGCTGATCCTTCTACTAAGATTGGGCCTTGTTTGAGTGTGTGGAAATTGGGGTTATTATGCCAAGCCTTGAGAAATATGTGGCGCTTGTGGCACAATAGGCACTTGGTTGCCTAATGGATTTATCGGATATCTCATGTGAGATGGCCACTACGGTAATGTAGGGGGAAGAGTAGGTTGGGATAGTGGTGGCATACCTGGCATTGGAATTGTTAATGGAATCATCCTAAAAGATGCAATAGAATCACATTGCCAAGTGGTGGTTGTATTCAATGGTACAAATGCAAGAGATGAAACAGTGGGCAATGGAATCGATTCGAATGTTGTGATTTGATCCATTGATATTGGATTATATTGTACTATTTTAGATGCATGCTTAAATATATACTTTCAGATTGCATGATAGTAGTAGCAATCAAATTGGTAGGAATTGTATAAACCAATGGGTTGGGATTCTTAGGAGCATGAGTCAAGATGATGACCATCCTTGGAATGCCATTTATGAAAATTGGAAAGCCATGATGTGTAAAAATGTTGTTGACCATATGACTCAATAAAAAAATATGGTATGTTCCTATCATCTTCAAACGTATGAACTAGGGTTGGATTTGCATACCTATACTCATGAATGTCCAAATGGTAAAAATCTTTGCTCATAGGTGGTGATCGATTCCAAAAGGGTTCTTTAAAATTTTTCACAAAGTAAACTTCAGGAGGTAATCCATCATGAATTACTTAGCTCATATGTATGGTTCTCGTTATAAATGGTAGAGCATTAGGATCGATTCTACTTTGAGCTTGTTGTCACTCTGAATTGGAATTCATATTTTTTGTTAGACACACACACACATACATACACATATATTGGACGAAAAATTGTTATACGTATATGCTTGTTAAACAACGAAAATTGGATGTTCTTATTGACGTGTGGCACGAGGGGATATGCGATGTTTACATCGAGGGCATGAAAACCAGGTGTGCAGGTTAAAGAAGGCATTATATGGTTTAAAGCAAGCACCACGTGCTTGGTATGAGAAGATACATGCCTATCTAATTGCACATGGTTTTGAGAATAATCCAATTGAAAGCACCTTATATGTTAAGCATGCTAATGATGTAATTCTGATCATTGTAGTTTATGTTGATGACATGCTGCTCACTGGTCCTCATGAGAGGCATATTACTGATTTTAAGGCTGATTTGCATGCCTCATTTGAGATGTCTGATTTGGGGCATTTGCATCACTATTTGGGCATTCAGTTTATGCAAGTTGATGGTGGAATGGCTTTGTGTCAAACAAAATATATTGACAGCTTATTGCTGCATTTTGGCCTTGAAGACTGTAAGCCTATTGCCACTCCTATGGAGACAGGTTTAAGATTGAGTCTTCATGATGCTGGAGATGCATTTGATGATGTTCTCTATTAGCAAGTTGTTGGATGCTTGATTTACTTATGCATTACTCGGCCAGATATTCAGTTTGCTATCTTACAAATGAGCAGATTTATGCATTGCCTAGGAGTCAAACATTGGCAGGCGGTTAAGCGCATCTTTTGCTACTTGAGTGGTACTCGACTACTTGGGTTGTTTTATCCCAAGGGGGATCACTACCATCAGATTTGCATGCTTTTTTTGACTCTGATTGGGCTGGTTTCTATGACACTTGTGTGTCCACTAGTGGCTTTTGCTTCATGCTTAGTAGGTCATGTACATCTTGGTTGAGCAAGAAGCAGCCTACTGTGGCCACTTCCAGTTGTGAGGCTGAGTATAGGGCAGCTTTCATAGCGACTGTTGAGTGTGTGTGGCTAAGACGCCTTATGGCGGATTTGGGTGTTCGTCAGTCTTCTACCACCACCATCTTCACTGACAGTGAGAGTGCATTGCCAGTTGTGAGGAACCCTGTGTTCCATGCTCGTACTAACAACATTGAGGTGCATTATCACTATGTTAGGGAGAGGTTCTCTGCTGGGGAGATCAGCTTGGCATATGTGCCTATACAGGACAACATTGTAGACCTTTTCACGAAGGCTCTGCCTAGGGAGAAGTGTGAAGCTTTTCGCAAAGCTTTGGGCTTACTTCCTTTTGTGGAGTGATTTCCACATAGCTTGGCACTTCCTTATACATGCATGACATCTCGTTGTTCACAACATCACTCCCAGGGGGATTTGTTGATATATTTAGGTGGTGATGTGTGTGAACACACTAGGACCACTGGGGCACTTTTTTCCCTCTTTAGGAGGATTTTTTTCCCCCGGCTTGTATATACACCTATTGCCCTAATGGGCTACTTATCTTTGTACATTGTCTAGTAATACATTCAGTATTGTGTGTTATGCTCCAAGCTTCTTCTCCTTGTGTTGTTCGCGTGCTTCCGCAGATGTCTATCTCCAACAATATCATCTCCTCTGTTAATGGCTCTAAATACTTCTTCACTTGACAACCACTTATATAGCTCGGTAGGACACCTCCCTCTAGGGTTGCTAACTTGATAGCTCCACTAGTTGATATGCGATTGATCACCAAGGGTCCATATCCTCTTTTTTGCAGCTTCTTTGCATGTTGCTTTAAAGTATATACCAGGACTAAATCTCCTTCTTTGAAACCTTTACTCTTGATATGAGCATCAAAGTATGCTTTTTGTTGCCTTTTTGTAGCATAAATGCCTGCTACCACTTGTAATCTAGTTTCATGTAGCTTCTCAATTTGGTCCAATTGATTGGACAACTCATGTCTCGTCCATTTGTAGTTTGAGGCCACTCTAAGAGTAGGAACTAGGAAATCAATTGGTAAAATGGCATTCTAGCTATACACATTAAAAGGAGTAGTTCCTATGGCTGTTTTGTATGCTACTCTGAATGCCCATAAAGCATGGTGCAACTGCTTATCCCAGTCAGATCTTCCATTATTAACTATTTTTGTAAGCATTGTACATAAGGTATTATTAGAACTTTCTGCCCATCCATTGGCTTCTGGGTGATAGGGAGTTGATTTCTTATGAATCGCCAAGAATTCATTCGTCAAGGCTTCTATTACTTCACTGACAAAGTGTGTACCTCTATCACTCACTATTTCTATGGGCAATCCAATCTAGTGAATATGTTCTCAAAGAGAAACTTAGCCATGGTCCTTGCATAGTTCTTCTTTGTTGCCTTGGCTTCTACCCATTTGGTCAAATAATCGGTTGCGACAATTATATACTCGGCATGAGAACCTTTCACTGGTGAGCTAATAGGTCCTACAAAATCTATTCCTCATTTGGAAAATGCTCTTGCACTTATCATAGGATTTAATGGCATTTCATCTCTTCTAATGGGATAAGTTTGTTGGCAAGTGTCACACCTTTGGACATATGTGCCTGCATCTTGATATAGATTTGGCCACCACAATCTAGCATAGAGAATCATTTTTGCAGTTTTACGTGTAGAAAAATGTCCTCTTGCGGCTCCCATATGAGCCATTTCCAAAACTTGAACACATTCATCTTCATGGATGCACATTCTTAATTGGTTGTCACTTCCTCTCTTGAAAAGTTGTTTGCCTACGAGTACATAATCTTTGCTTTGTTCCTCAAGGGCGCATTTTCTTGCCAAACTAGCTCCTTTTGGGTACTCTTGTGTTTTCAAGAATTTCACTAGATGCATACTCCACCTCGATGCTACTGTAGAGCAACAGAGAGTAGAGTTCTCTTTAGGTGCTCTTTCCAAACAAGTGGGGCATGTAGAGACATATTTATGTGTATCTCTCTGCAGAGTTGGCCAATATATTCCTAATCTCTTAAGCTCTTGCCAAGTCCCATTAACACCTCAATGAGTTTTCCATTGATTCGCGTGTGCTCTTTGAAGCCACATTTCTTGCTCATCTTCTTCCACTCATCTCAAAAGTAATCCACTTGACTCTTGGTGATATAAGCTTCCAACTATGATATGGAGGTTTTTAGTTTTCCATAACTCCTGGCTCTTGTTTAAATTGATCCTATGTTGAGGTCCATGCGTGGGTATGGGAATCAATTTCTCAGCCCATTGTGGACATACTTCCAGGTTGAAGAGATAGTATCCGCAAATCATCTGACATTCCTGTAGGAGGTTCTCCATGTGCCATTCTTGATAGGTGATAAGCACGGATGTGTGTATTTCCTTTTTTGACTACTATTCAAAATCAAATTCCATTAACAATAGAAACCATCGTACTAGTGGTCCCGTATTATAAGGCTTATTGACTAGATATAATAGATCCTAATGATCTATGAAGAATTTGAATTTGCTTGCCATTAACTAGTGTCTTAATTTCTCCACTGTGTATACCATTCCTAAGCCTTCTCGTTCCGTAGTGGTATAATTATGCTCCACTTGGTTTAATCGTCTACTAGCATAGGCTGTATAGTGGTCTAGCTTTCCTGTATCTGTTGGTTGTGCTAAGATGCACCCAATGGCAAACTTGGAGGCATCCACATGAATATGAAATGGTTTATTCCAATTTGGTACTTTCAAAATTGGTGCTAAACTCAAACAACTCTTTAATTTGTTGAACACCTTTTCACATTCTTCTGCCCAAGTAAACTGAGTCAACAATCCATAAAGAGGCCTCGCAATTATGGCATACATGTGAATGAATCTACGATAATATCCACAATGTCCCATAAACGCTTGCACTTCTTTAGCTATCTTTGGTCTTGCCAAATCCAGAATTACTTTGATTTTGTCTTAATCAGTGGAAATTCCATTCTTAGAGACAATGTGTCCTAAGATCTTTCCTTGTCGAACCATGAAGACACATTTTTCCGGATTAAGGCATACTCTATATTAATGACATTTGGCAAATATTTTTCTTAGTTCTAGGATGTGCTCTGGTCTTGTAGCTGAATAGGTACATAAATCATCCACATATACCTCCATACTCTTTCTCATTAATTCCTTGAACACATGGCACATCAATCTTTGGAAAGCGGTTGGGGTGTTAGTTAGACCAAATGGCATAACCCTAAAAGCATAAACTACCCATTCAGTTGCAAAGGCTATCTTATGTTGGTCTTCAGGAGCAATGGCTACCTGATTATATCCTGAAAAGCTGTCAAGGAAGCTGTAGAATTCCTTGCCTGCAACCCTTTCAAACAGATGATATGTGATGGGTAATGGGTAACTATCACGTATGGTAGCTGTGTTTACCTTTTTAAGATTAATGCACACCCTTAATTTGCCATTCTTTTTCGGCACTACCACTAATGGCAATACCTATTTCGTGTGTTCAATTTCATAAATGAAGACCACATCCAACGTTCTATCTATCTCCTCCTTAATCTTTGCCGAATAAGCATCATTATAGGTGTATGGTCTTTGCTTGGAGGGCTTGGCTTCTATTGTCATAGGGATTCTATGAGCACAAATAGTAGGATCTACACCTCCTAAATCCTTATAAGTCCATGCAAAGACATCTCGATACTCTCTTATAAGTTGCATTAATTCTTGTTCTTCCTCTCGTGAGACATCTTATCCTATGAAAGTGCATCTCTCTTCTCCTTCTTCAAATAGCTACTACAATCTTCTTGGTCTGCTTTTTATTGTTGTATGTTATCCCTGGTTGTGCTTCTCGTTTTGGCATCTGAATAGCAATCTTTCTTTCTTCTACTTCATACTTCTTGAAATGCTCAGGTACCTCGAATTGATCTTGAGATGTGCTATCTTCTTTTTCTTTTTCCATGTTTGGTTCATCTATTATAGGTTGTAGCACATCTTGAGTCAAGTCTAGACTAGTTTCCATTTCTTCCTTCTTTTTCCTTTCTTCCTCAAGTGGTTCCAATTCCATTTATATTCTCTTGTAATCTTCATTCCATTCTTTTTCAATTACCTCTCCTTCATCTGCTTCTTGGAGAGCAACCATGTATAGATTTACATCATATCCTTCCTCATCTATGCATTCATTCATAGTTATTACTTCTTCATTTATACACACATCAAGAGTGGCTAAAATCTCCATCCAACCATGGGGTTCAAACTCTTCATCTAAGAATATTTGAGGCATGTAAGTAGGATCTTCTATGGGTCTAGACACTCCTTGTCTTGGCTGCCATCTTTGTCTCCTTTCTTCTTCCCTTTTAGCTGCCTTACACATCCATAGGTGAGTATCTTTGTTCATCCATGTTTGACTACTCGATCCTACACTATGAATGGATAAATTATCGTCTTCCTTGTGTATCGGGTTCCATTGTAGAGGAGGGACATCTTGATAAGTATAAGTATGGATGTTTATCCTAGTTGTCGTTCCTCCATGCTACAAGTACACTACGTCTTTTCCCCAGTCTTGCACTATCTTGAGATGTCTCATGAAAGGCCTTTCAAGTATCATCTCATAATTGATAGCCTTTTCAAATTGACATATTGCTAAGGTGTGCTTGGATTCGACTCTGCAAGTGGTAAATACTACGTTTTCTAATAATCCTAAGGGTCATTTCGTGTGTCCATCTGCCATTTGAATCTTCATCCTAATGGGTCATAGGGCTGGCTTTCCCCATTTCTCCCATATTTCTTTGGTTGTGATTCCTACTCGAGCTCCCGAATCTGATATGGCTTTAGTGGTATAACCTCTATAAGTGATAGGGACGCATGTGTTTCCTTCATCTCCCTCACTGAAATCTCCAACCTTGTCAACTAGTGGCTACTTCATCTCGCATCTCACTTTTGTCTGACTTTCTCTCTAACTGGCTAGTGATTTTTTCTCTTAATTGAGGTTTCACTTTCAAAAGTTCTTCCAGAGTCAGAGTACATTGTATTTTTACTTTTTTAAGGTGTTGTATTATGTCAAAGGTTTGGATTGATGGGTTCTGCTCCTTTCTCCTCACTGAGGGAATATGATATAATTCAGAGTTATGTTCATACTCCCCATATAGTTTGATAATACATTCACACTGTCTTCATAATCTTTTTTGTCATCAAGTTGAGATGATCTTTCTGGGTTTAATTCAGGAATTGACAATTCAAGCTCACCTATTGCTTCTGACTCCTCAAAAGGTGGTTCAATTCCTTTTGTTTTCTTCCATCTATCTTCTTGGAATCTTGCCCATAAGTCTCTAAGCCATTCCACATCTACTTCAAGGATTACATATCCTTCTTTCTTTAATTTCATGGCATTTTTCTTCATAGTTCTTGTTTTTTTTTTCCTTCCCTAGGATGACTAGGTGCTATGCATTCTTGAAACTCTTT
This sequence comes from Ceratopteris richardii, assembly GCA_020310875.1. Classification (NCBI taxonomy): domain Eukaryota; kingdom Viridiplantae; phylum Streptophyta; class Polypodiopsida; order Polypodiales; family Pteridaceae; genus Ceratopteris; species Ceratopteris richardii. Next base: position 126,064,727 of record CM035441.1, on the reverse strand, counting down.
TTCAGAAATCCTTGTGCTGGGTAGTGGCTGAACAGGTTTTTCTAAAGTTTGCTAAGCCACTTCAATTAACTTTTTACATATCTCCTATCTCTCTTTCTCTAACTCACCTCTTGGGTATTCTCTTTCATGTTGCTCGATGGATGGGTCTGCCTTTATTCATGCTTGATATTCTTTAATCCACATGGCTAAATCTTCTGGCATTGGATCGGCTAAAACTGATCCTGCCTCTTGTCTTTCATGTTTCTTTGTCTCTTTGTTAGGTTTTCCTTTAGGCTCTTGTTTTCATCTTGGCTTTGCTTGTTGTTCTCATTCTCCAACTTTTATTGCAATCTCTTGTGTTTTATCTTTTCTCTATGATTCTTCCATCTTTGGGTTCATTTAGACTTAGCACTTTTCTTAGACTCTTCAGAATCTGCAACTACTTGTGGTGTTGGGGCGTTCAACTCTTTGTCTTGGTTATCATCTTCTTTGGATTTATCTAGGGTCTCTCTTGCTTTTGCCCTAGTTATCACTTTCAATGGCATAGTGTATTCCTTATCACTCCCTGATGACTCTACCACTTCTATAACATTTATTTTGCCGTAGCATTGGTTTTATTTGGGTTCTTAGGGCAATCTCTAAAAAGTTGTTCTCTACCAAAATCATTGCAGTAACCCTCCCAAACTCTTTGAGGTGGTGGTGGGTTAGGCAATGTACACTCTCTAGTAAAGTGATCACCTCCGCATCTATAACATGGTCCTCTAAGGGCAGGTGGTCTACTCATTGGCCTTGGAGGTAACGGTGCCCTTGGAGCATTGTACATTAGTGACACATAGTCTTGATCATATCCGAGAGAACCATCATAACTATTAGATCCATATGTATATGACTCATAGGATTGTCCATACTCAGCCATAGTATTTTCATAGGTGGAATAACTTCCCTGACTAAGGTCATAAGATTGATCATAAGTCTCAGTACTAGTCAATGGAGTGGCTTGTACTATTGCTCTTTCATGATTCTCTTCAATTTGAGTGATTTTCACTAGGACAACATTTTGTGGGTGAGGTGGTTGTTGTCCTAGTATCGGTTGAGGTTGATTGTATCCTTGATACACATAAGGCCTTGGTGCAGGTGCTTGCTGCTGGAAAGGAGGATATCCATAGGCTTCTCCTCCTTGATCTCTGGGGGGGTATTCGTAAGGCCTAAATGCTGGTTGTGTAGGTATTGGGCTTGAAACTATGGATTAATGATGAAGAGTCTTTTTTATTTGACTCTTAGTGAATTCCTTGATCAATTCCTGATATACTTGTTCCATGTTTTGAAAATTATTGGGCGCCAATGGCTGGAACCATGCTAAGGCCGTTTCTATGAGGGTTAGGCCAAATGATTCATACTAGATCAAGAAGTCTTCTACTTGTTTTGCTCTTACCACTTGCTTGAATTGAGCAATGTGGTTGTATGGCTCACCAGAACCATCATAGTGGCTTCTCATGCATTTGGCAACTTGAATTGATCTTAGTCTTCTTCTAGGTTCAAGCGGTCTTGGCATTACAGGGAAAACCAGACGTCCTAAAGGTATACCTACATCTCTTCCTACTGGTGGTCTCTCAGGAATAGGGATCCTATTTCTTGGTTCTGCATTTGTAGGAGGTCGATAGTTGGGGTTAATACCTAGTGTAGCAAACTGGACTTGAGGTCTAACAGGAATGCTCTAGTCTCCTTAATGAGGTATCACTTAAGTTCACTGCGCTTCAGACGGCACTCGATACTTAGCTTTCCATGATATTTGGCCTCCACGACACATGATACTTGTGATCCACACGACACCCGAATGGTCACAACTAAGTATCGTGACACTTGAGCAGTCACGACACATGACACCTGAGTGGTCACAACACACGACACCTGAGTGGTCATAACACATGACACCTAAGTGGTCACGACACATGACACCTGAGCTATCATGAGACACAACACCTGAGTGGTCATGACACACGACACCTGAGTGGTCATGACGCTTGGCCCTGAACATGGCACTTGGGTGTCGCGACACTCGTTCACACGACACTTGGATATCACGACACTCGACCTTGGGAGGTCACGACACTTGGATGTCATGACACTCGACCTTGGGAGGTCACGATACTTGGATGTCGCGACACTCGACCTTGGGAGGTCAGACACTTGGATGTCGCGACACTCGACCTTGGGAGATCACGACACTTGGATTTTCTAACTTAGAAGAAATTATTTAAAAAAACCAAGTTTATGGATGTGCTCTTAGTGCATATTTCCCCTTCTCTAAGTGTCTATATCACAAAAAATCTCACTCAAACCCACAATATCTCCCTCACGACATCGGTCATAGGTCGTCTCACAATTTCCCTTGATTTCAATTGAAATTTTAGAACAATAACTTGGTCAGCTCACCTTCACCAAGATACCCTTAAGCTAATTTCAACCCACACTTGCTCCTTCTAACTCCAATAGCCACGATATCTCTTCCACGACACTTGTCGTCAGTGCACTCTCGACACTTGTTAGGAGAAAAGTGGTCTCAAAATGGCTTCTTTTTTGGTTCTTAAGCCTCTAAAATTAACAAAGGTTGAAAGATGCTGAAAGGTAAAGAACAAAATACTTGGGATTCGAACCTACCTACCTTTCCTAACTCTCTTCATTTCTACTACCTACTCTAACTTCCCTCTCTAGCTCACATCCCTACACTAACAACTCACTATATACACTCCAAAAGGGAGATTTCACCATCACACAAATGCCTCGGTTTGATTCGACACTCCCTGACAACGACACCAAAAAGCGTGTGTACCTAAGTATCGACTTAGGGACTTGAGGAGAAAGAGACTATACCTCAATCCTCTACAAATGCATATAGTGGGGATTCACGCTTTAATTCTCAATCCAAGAAGTATCATAACCTAGCCTAGTGTATGAGGACATGCATTCAAATGACGTTCAATGCAAATGTGAACTAACAATGGTGTAAACAAGTGTAAACAAGTGTAAACTATCACATTCAAAGCTTTCATGGTCGGCTATGGTGTCGAGATACTCAGAGCAACAACCAACAATAAATCGAGCTTTTCTCTCAGCTCCGAACTTGAAGTATAGCAAATAGTGTGTTCATTCTGAAGCTCTCCAGAAGACGCATTCAATGCTAGTATTTTCACTTGATTTTGACACTTGTGCTTCAAGCTATGAGAAAAATACTGAGCCATGGGAATGACCTACCTACACTTCAGCACTCCCTACACTTCGCACACATATTACCAATAGCAAACAAGCACTACCATGGATAGACAACACTTCAAAGCACTCTTTTCAAACCACACACATTCATGCAAGCTCACAAGGAAGAAGATATAGAGAGGAGAAGACAAATTCGAAATTTTGTGCTATTGATTCTCACAATGGCAAAAAGTCTTTACAAACAGTAAAAAAATGACTTATATACATGTGCCCTAAAAATGGTCCTTTCACACAAGAGACTGGCACTTTATTGACTAAAAGAGTGATTCCCTACTAGTTTACAAGGGTAATGATACAGATATCTATGGATATTCATCTAAAGGACTCCTCTAGTGCATTTACATCGAAAAATATATTACAAGGTGACTATGTTACAAAAATAAAGTGTCCAAATTGAAAAAATTTTGGGGCCCTTCTTTTTCTCTGCATCTCTGCTCTGCAACAATGAGTGCTTTTGAATTAGGGTTTTTGAATTAGGATATGCATACACACACACACACACACACACACACACACACATATATATATATATATATATATATATATATATATATATATATATATATATATATATATATATATATATATATATATATATATATATTGTATGTGTGTTTATATGTGCGTATGAATGTGTGTGTATGTATGTGTATCTATATGTGCATGTGCATGTGTTGTGTGTGTGTGTATATGCATGTGTATGTGTCTATATGTATGTAAATATGATGTGTGTGTACATATGATTATGTATGCGTATATGTATATGAGTATGTGTATGTGATTTTGAGTATGTGTATGTGTCTATGTGTGTAATTGCATGCATGTGTATGTGAGTGTGTATGTCTAAATGTGCATGTATGTGTATGTGTGTAAATGTGCATGTATGATGTATATGTGTGTGCATGTATTTGTACCTCTAGTCGCACTCTTTTCTCTCTCTCTCTCTCATATACATACATACATACATACATAAACACACATACTCATATCCACACATATATATACATAAAAGCAATGTGTACCATGCATTATCATGACGATGAGCCATAAGTGTTCACATATTTTTTAGACACCACTTATGCGACCATCCAATCCCAAACTCTAGTGGATGAGTCTCTCGGAGGCTCATAAAAGACCCTTAAGTTGGGTTGAATTTACTTGCCTCTTCAAAAAGGAGTTTCTCTCTGAGAATGAGGAGGAACACAATCGGGAGGCTTGGGATAGAGTCCACCAAAAAGAAAGATCATTATCGGTCTATATTCTAGAATATCCAAAAATTATTATGAAATTAAAGAACCTAGATGGGCTTCAGAATTTTGTTTAAGGACTATACATACAAATCCACAATGAGGTAGAACATCATGCACCAAAATGGCTTGATAAAGCGATTAAGGCTACACAGATCTACAAGGATATTTCTTGCATTGATGTGAAAAATGTATAAAGATAAATAACACGTCAGGGTTATAGGCATGTATATAAGGGGGGCTCCTAGAAAGGGTAAAAAGTGTCATCACAGTCCTAAGTGTGTTCACATACATCACTATCCAAAAATATCAACAAATCCCCAAGGAGTGGTGCAGTGAACAAGGAGCTAGCGCTCATGTATAAGGAAGTGCCAAGCTATGTGGAAAGAGATCAATCCACAAAAGGAAGTAAGCCCAAAGCTTTGCGAAAATCTTTAAACTTCTCCTGAGGTAGAGCCTTTGTGAAAAGATCTACAATGTTAGCCTGTGGGGCACGTATGCCAAACTGATCTCTCCAATAAAGAACCTATCCATGACATAATAATGATGCACCTCAATGTGCTTTGTGCAAGCATGGAACACAAGGTTCCTCACAACTCTCAATGCGCTCTGACTGTCAATGAAGATGATGGTGGTAGAAGACTAACCAACACCCAAATCAGCCAAAAGGCATGTAAGCCACACACACTCAACAATCGTTGTGCAAGATGCCCTATGCTCAGCCTCATAACTAAAAGTGGCCACAATATTCTCTTTCTTGCTCAACCAAGATATGTATGAGCTACCAAGTGTGAAGCAAAAACCACTAGTGGACACACAAGTGTCATAGCAACCAACTACCAAGCATGAAGCAAAAACCACTAGTGGACACGAGTGTCATAACAACCAGCCCAATCAGAGTGAAAAAAAAAATGTAATCTAGTTGTAATGATCTCCCCTTGGGATAAAACAATCCAAGTAGCTTGGTACCACTTAAGTGGTGAAAGATGCGCTTAAGTGCCTACCAGTGCTTGACACCTGACAATGCATAAACCTGCTCATATGTGAGACAACAAACTGAATATCAAGCCAAGTTATGCATAAGTAAATCAACATCTAATAGCTTGCTGATAGAGAACATCAAATGCATCTCCAACATCATGAAGACTCAATCATAAACTTGTTTCCATAGGGGTGGCAATAGTTTTGCAATCACAAAGACCAAAATGTTGTAATAATGTGTCAATATATTTTGTTTGACATAGAGCTATTCCACCATCAACTTGCATAAACCGATGCCCAAATAATGATGCCAATGCCCCAAATTTGACATCTCAAATGAGGCATGTAAATCAGCCCTCAAATCAACAATATGATTCTCATTGGGACTAGTGAGCAACATGTCATCAACATAGACAACAATGATCAGAAGCACATCATTTACATGCTTAACTTATAAGATGCAATCAATTATGCATGTATCTTTCCATATCAAGCATGTGGTGCTTGCTTCAAATTGCATTAAAATCAAAAGACATGGGTTCCCCCCTTTGATCAAAATAGAGGGTGACCAATTTACATGCTGATATATTTTAGCCAAAAGTAGACACTATTTGAAGCACATAAATACTTCAGACTTTGCTTTTAATGGATACAACCATATATGCTTGAAGAAATCATCAGTAAAAGTCACGACGTAAAGGTAGTGTACAAAAGAAGGTGTATGCATAGGACCACAAACAAGTTGCAATTTATGAACAACTCAAACTGAACCATCTTTTGGGAAGGAGGAATGCTTCATTTTGCCAAAATATAGCCTTCATAGACATGTTTACAAGGTGCCTCAAGTTTGGGCAAAGAGGATACCATGTTAGATTTTTGTAGGCATAGCAAACTCGCAGAATTTAGTTGATCAAAGTGTGCATGCCAAAGCTTTGCATCTACGATAGCTTGAGAATCTTGAATTTACACATGTTGAATCATTCACAAATCTTGCATAGCCTATGGGCTTATACAAACCATGAAATAAAACTCTAGAAGCAATAATAACATCACCATTTGAGAGATCATGACTTGTACATCTTTCATCAACAAATTTGACAACCAAACCAATCTTGGCTAATGTTGAAACTAACAACAAATTTTTCTTGATCCCTAGCACATACAAAGCATCTGACAATGTGAAAGAACTACCATCAGCACTAGTCAAAATGATTATACCCACTCCTATTACAGGATAAGAGAAGTTGTTAGTGCATGTGATAATATTCCCTATAGGCGCTGTGGAAGCGATTTCCGACAACTGGCGGATCAATTCAGTTGTCTCGCTAACGGCGCACGCAGGGTGACTATGCAGAACAAGTATAAATTTTCCTAAGGTCCCTAGGGCAAAGCGTTTCTATATCTTTCTATTGCGTCAAAATAGGATAGTAAGATAAATTTTTCACTAACTACTTGATCTTTAATGCTTTCATTTACGTTTAAATCTTCTTGAGAATTATCAACGTTTCTATCTACGGATGGTGGGAAAAGATCTTCACTATTCTCAGTACTAGGTGGAACAATGGAAAGTAAATGTAAAGTTCTAAATATTCTAGGATCATGCAAAGTTTCTTTTACTATCTTATTTTTAACTAACTCTTCAATTTCTTCAACTGGACTAGGAAACAAAATTTCAAAGGTACATGGAGGTAGGAAGGTATTACTAGAAGAAGCCTCTTTAGACATAAGAGATGCAAATGTAATTAGATTAATGTTAGATTTCCTATACAAAGCTATAAGATAATGTTCATAAAATGAGATCCTATACAAGCTAAACAATAGATTTTAGCTAGGTAAATTCTTTCACACTTCAAATCTTCAGTTCTTCAACAGAGCTGCAATTCATCTGAAAATCACATGAGAGATATTAGTATGCTTTCATAAAAGTTTAAACACTCATTTATATCTTAATATATATATAAAAAACTTAGTTATAAGGTAATTGACTTTTCTTAAACACACACATATATATATAAGTACATTCATTTATTTAAACATATAATCATACATATTATATAAGGTAACATGCATCACATGCATATACATACACTTAACATAAATGAACATACATTCATGCACATACATGCATAAATGAACATGCACAAACACACATATGCATATCATACATATACATGCATACATAACTTAGATACCCTAACATAACTCAAATGCATGCATACACATGCATAAATGAATATGCATACATACATGACATACATGATATGCATACTGAACATACATGCATGACATAACATATACTAACTTAAATGAACATGCATACATACATATACATGCACTAACATAAATGAACATGCACATACATACACTAACATAAATGAACATGCATACATGCACACTAACATACATGCATGACATAAATGAACATGCATTCATGCACATACATGCATAAATGAACATGCATACATACAATAACATAAATGAACATGCATACATGCACACTAACATACATGCATGTCATAAATGAACATGCATTCATGCACATACATGCATAAATGAACATGCATACATACATACATACATAAAATACGTAACTCACATGCATACATGACTTATACTAACACATATATACCATGCATATAAATGAACATGCATTTAACTAATATGCATAAACTTTCATGCACTAACATACATATGCATGCACATAAATGAACATGCATAAACTTTCATGTACTAACATACATATGCATGCACATAAATGAACATGCATACACACACATGCATGAACATACATGCACTAACTTAAAACAAGCAAGCATGCATGACATGTATACATACATGCAAACACTATCATACATGCATAACATAAATCAACATGCATGCATACATGAAATACACATAACATCTAATGTGCATACATTAGTTGACATGCATTAACTAACATGTATAAATTTCTAACATGCATTAGCTAAATAAACATTTACATGCAATAACATATGCATGCACTTAACATACATCTAACATTCATAAACATACCTATCATTTATATGCATAACCTAACATATAACATGCACTACCTTAGCTAACATGCATCAACATTAACTAACGTACCTAACATGCACTAACATGCACTAACATCATACATGGGTTCATGCACTAACAACTTACATGGGTTCAATCACTAACAACTAACATGGGTACAACAATTACTAAACATGCCTATCATGATACATGGGTATAAGAACTTATCTGACTTCTCATTGATCTCCTTTTCTAAGTTACAGTACATGTTATTCAAAGGAGCAATTGTCGTAGTGTTTCTTGTTGTTGATCTTCGAGGGCTACCTTTTCTCTTGCGTCTTACTTCAGTGAATCCTTCTGAATCTGTCTCAGCACTGCGAGTTCCCTCTGCTTCCTCCGTCAGAGGGGGCTGACCCCGATTGTCAACTTGAGGGAAAGGATCCAGGGTCCCATCTGGTTTAGGCTTGTTTTTATTGGTACTTTTCTTCAAGGGGCAATCTTTGATCCTATGATCTTGATGTCTCCAACGGAAGCACACGTTTGGAAAATTCTTGTAAGTAACCTCCTGTGTCCAAGTCTTACCATCTCCACAATTTATGGAGATTTTCAAGGGAACAACCTGGTTCAGGTCTGTTTCAACACATATCTGTGGATGCCATCTTGCATTGAAAGAATGTTGAACACCATTGTAGATTAACCCCCCAACATCCTCTCTTGAGGCCATCGAGCGACCGATCGGTGAAAAGATTTCTCGAAGAAATCCATACAAAAAGTATGGCAGATTGAGGAGCTCCACCCAATCTTTCACTATACATAACAACTTATTTTTTCATTATGGTGCGTAAAACATGTTGTCACCTGATTTCACAAAGCCCCCAAGCTCGCTAATTAGTTGAAAGAGGATGATATTAGTTGAGCATTAGAGTCGTGTTATGATCACCCTCGAAAAGAGTATGATAAGTGAATGTGTTTAACTCCATATTCTCGGAATTAGACCATTTCAACTTACCAACAAAGAAAAGGCATGAAAAATTAGAATCAAGATCGTACCAAAATCTTATCTCTTTTACTTCATAGGCTTCGCATAACACGAGAGGAGAGGAAAATCTAGGAGAGATGTATAGACACTCATAGACGTCTATGGAAAAAAAAAACAAAAGAGAACATGATGAAATACTCTCACGTAGCTCATTTTAAGTTTGTGATTAGAAATTATATTATATCACACAACAATGCACTAATAATATTCCCTCGACTCCTTCTTTACCTTTTGTACAATCCAGGAATGCTTTTTGTATTGATATATTTTGGTAGTGATGTGTGTGAAGACACTTAGAACTATTGGGGCATATTTTTCCCTCTTTAAGAGGTTTTCTCCCCCTAATTTGTATATATTTTTTTAACTTTAACATGCTATTTCTCTTGTTGTGTACATTCACTTAGAAATACACTCGATTTTGTGTTGTACTTCAAGCTTCTTCTTCTTCTTCCTCCTTATGTTGTTTGCATGCTTCTGTAGTACTCCAACTCTAACAATTGATATCAGAATAGGTTGCCACTTTTTTCTGGGCATCATTGACACCCTTTAAATCACCATCTCAAAACTCGTGAGCATAGTTAGCATCATTAGTAGTTCAAAATTGCTTTGGTTTTTAGCATCAAAATTTTTATTTGAGCTTGTTTCAGCCTTTGAATTCACTATTGCTATCACTATGCAATAAATTTTATCTTTTTGTGCCAAACATATATACAATTGTTTTGCCAATATAAGCACCTCAAAGTCTTCTACACTTGTAGTGGAGTCCAATTGGGTATTTCTCTTCAACTTTTTGAGAAACAATGAGTTTTTTGCATTCGTCATCGTTGAAAGTAATGATTTATTTCATATGTTGGTTGTTGAGGATAAGTTGGATAGTTCTAAATATCCATTGTGGGCATAAATGATACATAATGTATTGGTAAAAAAAGAATAATGAAACATTGTGCAAGGTGTTGAAAGACATTTCGCTACACCTACAAATGTTCTTACAATAGGTGATGTAAGTATTGTCAAAGATGATGATCTTCAATTTCTTGATCCTACTATGATTCCTATTTCACCTACTATAGAGAAGCTTTGTTGGGATGGCAGACATGCACAAGCACATGCATTGATAGATTTGTTTCCAAACGTGACATTATCCCTAGCATTTTCTCATGCAAAGTAGTGAAAGATTCTTCAGATACTCTTATGCCACTATACTAGGCAGGCAAGAACTGAAGCTTATCTTTGAAAATAGTTGGAGAGTGAGCATATGAATGAAGGAGATTCAATGGATAATTTTTTGACAAAGATCGTGGATTTTTAAGAGAATTTAATTTTTGTTGATGAAATCTTGCCAAATAGTTCACTGCAGACTGTTCTTAATGGTCTTCTAGATTCTCACTAAAGTTTTGCTTCTACTCTTGGTGTGATGATGAAAGGCAATCAAATGTCTTAGCCTTTGAAGGGTTGATGTCTATTTTTGCTACAAGAAGATCAATCTACATGGAATATGTCAATTATGCATATTGGATATCAAGTTTTCTTAGCTATTCAAAAGGGCAAAGCTGATTGGATCTCATCTTCTAATAAGCAAAAATATGTAGCATGTCAAAGAAGGAAGATACAGATGACAAGAAAAGAGAAAAGAATGTTCATATATTAAAGTAGTGATGTGTGTGAACACACTAGGACCGTCGGGGTTTTTTTTTCCCTCTTTAGGAGGTTTTTCCCCTCGGCTTGTATATACACCTATAACCCTAATGGGTCACTTATCTTTGTACATTCTCTTGGCAATACATTCAATATTGTCTGTTGTGCTCCAAGCTTCTTCTTCTTCCTTGTGCTATTTGCATGCTTCCATAGACCTCAAACTCCAACAACTGGTATTAGAGCAAGTCACCACCATCTAGGGCATCCTTCACACCCCTCTTATCACAGTCTCATAATCGCACAAAAATTAATGAGCATACTCAAGGCAATTAGAAGTCCAAAACAACTTCACTGTATGGTGTCAAAATTGCAATTTGAGTTCGTTTCGGCCTCCGAATGCACTATCACAGTGCCTGTGTAGGCAATTTTTTCTTTTTGTGCCAAAGATATATACAAGTTTTGGTTTGCCAATATAGATGTGTCAGGTATTGGTTGCAAAAGGGCAATGGAATATTGTGGAGGGTGTTGAAAAATGTCCTATTACACCTACAAATTCAGTTATTGAAGCTGATGTAGATGGGGTTGAAGTTGGTGATATTCTTCAGGTTCCTGTTCATGATGTGGTTCCTCTTGCACCTACTATAGAGCAACTTTGTTGGGATGGCAAAGATGCTCAAGCACATGCATTGATAACCTTTGTCTATCAATCATGCCATTATTCCTAACATTTGCTCTTGGAAAACAACAAAGGATGCTTGGGAGACACTTTCCACTTTATACCAAGAAGGGAATAAAGCTCATGTTTCTTACCTCCAAATACAATTAGAGAGTGAGTACATGAATGAAGGAGATTCCATGGACAGTTTTTTGGCAAAGATCAAAGATTTGAAGGAGCAATTGATTTCTATTAATGAACTCTTGCGTGACAGTTCATTTGTGCAGATTGTTTTGAATGGTCTTCCAGATTCGTATCAGAGTTTTGATTCTACTTTTAGATTGATGATGAAAGGCAATCCAAATGCCTTAACATTTGAGGAGTTAGTCTATCTTCTCTTGTAGGAAGGTCAATCTAGGTAGAACAAGGCCATTATGCATATTGCAGATCAAGCTTTCATGGCTAGTCAAAAGAGCAAAGGTAAATGGAGCTCATCTACTACTAAGCAGAAATCTACTAATTATACACAATCAAAGAAGGTTGACATAGATGAGAAGAAAATAGAAAAGCAAAAATTGTTTTGCGTATATTGTAAAGGAAATGAAAAGTGGCTTTAAAATAGTCATAGAAATTTGTCCAAAAGTGGCTTTAAAATAGGCAAAGAAAAAAAGGGTTGGAATGGTTGGTAGACTTAGATGTTTGGTACTTTGATAGTGGGGCAACCAAACATATTACCTTGCAACGCAATTTCTTCACTTCACTCGAGATTGCCCCTACAGGGAATACTATCACATGTGCCAACAATTCCTCTTATCCTATCATGGGAGTTGTCAAGATCCTTTTGACTACTACTGATGGTAGTTCTTTTACATTGTAAGATGCTTTATTTATGCCAAGGATGAAGAAAAATATATTATCAATTTTAGCATTATCCAAGATCATCTTGGTTGTGAAATTTGATGATATACATGTAAAGTTCATGATCTATCAAATGGTGATGTTATTATTGCTTCTGGCATTTTATGTTGTGGGTTGTATAAGATCAGAGATTATACAAAATCTGTGAATGGTTCAACATGTGCAGTTCAAGCTTCTCAGGCTATGTCAGATGCACAGCTTTTGCATGCATGCATTGATCACCTCAATTTTGCTACTTTGGTATGCCTACAGAAATTTGAAATTGTCCTCTCTACCCAAACTTGAGGCACCTAGTAAACATGTCTGTGAAGGCTGTATTTTGGGCAAAATGGAGCGTTCCTCCTTCCCAAAAGATGGTTCAATATGAGCTACTAAAAAATTTCAGCTTGTTCACTGTGATGTTTGTGGTCCTATGTAAAACCTTATTTTGGGAACTATATTTAGTTCATGACTTTCATTGATAATTTTTTAGGCATTCATGGTATATCCACTCAAAGCAAAGTTCGAAGTGTTTATGTGGGTCAAAAAGTTCTTGTTTTTGGCTGAAAATCTATGAACATGTAAAATGGGCACCCTCCATTCTGATCGAGGGGGGAATATATGTCTTCTGATTTTATGGCATTTATGGGTAAAGGTGGAATATAACATCAGTGCACAATGCCATATACACCTTAACAAAATGGAGTTTCTAAAAGGAAGAAAAGGTCACTCATGGAGATGGCGAGGTGTATGGTCAAGAGTCAGGCTTTAAGTTATGTGTGTAGCATATGTACTTAACAAGTGTCCCACTAAAGCATTGTAGTCTATCCCTCCATAAGAAGCTGGGCATGGTAGCAAGCCATCTGTTGCTCACCTATGTGTCTTTAGTTGTTTTTCATATGCATTAGTGCTTGACCAACAATGCATGAAATTTGATGATAAAGTAGTGAAATGCATTTTTGTTGGGTATAGTTCTGAAAGCAAAGGCTATCGTCTGTATCATCCACAAACTAAATGCCTTTTGGTTAGCCGTGATGTTAGTTTTGTGGAGGATGCTATTAAGCCATTACTTTCATGTACTACAAAGACATTAGTTACCTCGAAAGGTGTGTATGATACTTTGGAGCCTCTTTTTACAGGTGGATAGTCTAGTACTAATCCAAATGAGGCAATTTTGCAGCCTTTACAAGTTTCATATGATGATCAAGATCATTCCAATTCTTACACAAATTTACATGATGCACTTATTGATGAGAGAACTGATATAGAGGAGGCAAAAACTATGCTTTGCTACCACCATCTTCACTGACAATCAAAGCGCATTGGAAGATGCGAGGAACCCTATGTTCCATGCTCGTAGTAAGCACATTGAGGTGCTTTATCATTATTTCAAGGAGAGGTTCTCTACTCTAGAGATCAGTTTGGCATATGTGTCCACACAAGAGAACATTGCAAACCTTTCCAAAAAGGCTCAGCCTAAGGAGAATTTTGAAGCTTTCTCCAAAGCTTTGGGCTTACTTCCTTTTGTGGATTGATTCCATATAGCTTGGCAGTTCCTTATACATGAGTGCCAGTCCCTTATTCACCACATCACTCCCAGGGGGATTTGTTGATATATTTAGGTAGTGATGTGTGTGAACACACTAGGACTATCCACACATTTTTTTTGCTCTTTAGGAGGTTCCCCCCCCCCCCTATATATATGCCTATAACCCTAATGAGTCACTTATCTTTGTACATTCTCTTGGTAATACGTTCAGTATTGTGTGTTGTGCTCCAAGCTTCTTCTTCTTCCTTGTGTTGTTTGCATGCTTTCGTAGACCTCAAATTCTAACAAAGAAAAAACAATTTTTTTGTCCTAAACTAGTTGCAAAAGTGGCAAAGAAGAAAGAGGTTCGAATGGTTTCTACAGATGCATCTACACCTAAAAACAAGTATGCTTATCTTGTTCAAAATGAAGAATGGGTGTTTACTTCTCATTGCAATTATGACTTGTCTTCTCATGGCCATTTCATTTTATTAGTAAAATTCAAATTGACAGTGATGCAACCAAACATATTACCTTGTAGTATAATTTCTTCATCACTCAAGTATGACCCTATAAGGATTCTGAAACATGTGCAAACAAATCCTCTTATCCTATCGTGGGAGTTGGAAATATCATTCTTACTATTGTTGATGGTCATAATCACTCTTTCATATGTCTTATATGTGCCAAGGATCAAGAGAATTTGTTATTAGTGAAATTTCATAGATTATACAATATACAAAAATGATTCAAGATGTGCAGTTCATGATTCTCGTGCTATTTCATATGCAAAATTTTGCCATGCACACCTGTCATCTGAATATTGCTAGTTTGCTTTGATTGCAAAAATCTAAATGGTATCCTCTTTGTGCAAACTTGAGGCACATTTGAAGCATGTTTATGAGGGTTGTATTTTGTGAGAAATGCACCATTCTTCCTTCCCTAAAGATAGTTCAATTAAAGTTACATATAAATTATAGCTTGTTCCTAGTGATGTCTATGGTCATATGCAGATACCTTCATTCCATGTACTTCAAGACTTTCATTCATGTCTTTTCCATGCATGCATGGGTCTATCCATTCAAAGCAAAGTTTGAATTGCTTATATGTTTAAACAATTATTCATTATGGCTTAAAATCAACTAGCATGTAAAATGGGAACCTTCCGTTTTGATTGAGGGGAAGAGTATATGTCTTCTTATTTTAATACATTTACGGTTGAGCATGGGATAAAGCATCAATGTAGAATGTTGTATAGACCTCAATAAATTGGAGTTGCTCTTATGTGTGTAGCATATGTACTTAACATGTCTCCCACCAAAGCATTGTAGTCTATCACTCCATCTGAGGCTTGGCATGGTCGCATGCCATCAGTTACTCAGCTACATGTTTTTGGTTGCCTAGCATATGCATCAGTACTTGAACAACAACACAAAAAAAATGGATGATAAGTCTATGAAATATATTTTTGTTGGTACAATTCTAAATCAAAGACTATAACCTATATTTGTATCCTAGTTTTGTAATATATTAATTTTTTTTTGTTTTTGTGAAAGGACCTAAGTGAAGGCACATGTATATAAGTCAAATTCTTCTCATTTTGTAGAATATCTTTCCATTTTGAGTAGAGAAATAACTTGAAGAAGTGCATTCCCATAACTCCTTCTTGA
This sequence comes from Ceratopteris richardii, assembly GCA_020310875.1. Taxonomy (NCBI): domain Eukaryota; kingdom Viridiplantae; phylum Streptophyta; class Polypodiopsida; order Polypodiales; family Pteridaceae; genus Ceratopteris; species Ceratopteris richardii. Next base: position 126,048,808 of record CM035441.1, on the reverse strand, counting down.
CCTCTTTTTTCCTTCTTTGTGAGCTCTTATGCATGTCTATGGTGTGAAATGCATGGCTAGGGAAGTTCTCTACCCCTTCCCCCTCTTTTCTCATCATTCTCTTGCATATTCTAGGTGTTATGAGCATCCGATTGTAGGTTGGTAATTCTTGACACTTGGTTTTTTTTCCATAGCTTTGTGTAGGAGAGTCAGAATGCTTCTAGATTAATAATTTCATCGAGAGCTTTGAAATGGGCATGGTATTGAATATATTTTGATATCTTAGCTAAGAGATATGGTTGTCTTAGTGTTGGCTACTTTGTGTGTGTTAGATTGCATTGTTGAGTGAGTAAGTGTTTTGAGTGTATGTTTACTTGCCTTGGGTGCCTCTTTGTCCATTCCATGTATTAATCATCATTTAGGTACATGCTTCTATGATCATGGCAAGGTAAGTTATAATTTTGACAATTTACCATGTTTAGTTCAAGCCACCAACCACTTGATTATGTTCGTAGGACATGTGATTGCAAATTAGGATCACTTGTTGATGTGTGATACATATTTTTGGAGCTATTGTCAAGGATGATTTCTATGTTACGGTACATCTCTGATGGTTATAAATATATTGTGGAATAGATGTGCGTGAAAGTTTGTGTAAAGTGGTGCAATGGGGATGCACCATAGTGGATTCCCTTTGCATGCGCTTCATGATGATGCCCTTACAATAGAAAATCAAGCTCTGAATGATGCACACAATACTCCACATAGACCCATAGAATAGTCAAAGAATACATAGTACACAAAGACCTCGAATACCAATTTCCTAGGTTTTGCAAAATGTGGTCAAACACAATGTGTGGTTGGCCAAATCACTATATATTTGATTAATGAACATATACAAAAGTATCCAAAAACCATTCGGCCTTTCACATGGAAACTAATGGTAAGAATATCCCACTAAAGCCTAATATGGCCAAAGTAACTGTTGGAGAAAAAATAAAGCATTATAAAGAAGACCTGAGTGTAGGTATACAAACTATACCTCCCACCTGATGGGCATGTTACACATTGTACAAGTAACCATGCAAGATCATGAATCAAGTAATCCCCATCAAGTGACAATAGTGTTGAAAGTTATCCTATGGTAGAGCTTTAATCAAAGCATCTACAACATCATCTCAAGTATGAACATTCTCAAGAATAACATGCTTAGTAGCTAAGCAATCTCTAATCAAGTGATAAATCACCTCAATATTGTGCTTGGTCTTTGCATGATATACCAGATTTTTAGCCAAAGCAACGGCTCTCTACCTATCACTAAGAAAACAAGGTACATGTTGAGGTAGATCCATATCACAAGCAAGATGATAAATCCATTGCTTCCTTACACGCCTCAATAGCCACAATATACTCTGCTTCTGTAGTGGAAACAATTGTACATTCTTGAAGACAAGATATCCAAGAGATAGCATGTCCAACAAAGTGAAAAACGTACCTTGATGTCGACTTTTGGTTGTCTATGCAAGTGGCATAATCAAACTCTATGTAACCAATAATGGTTGTCCCTCCTCTACCCAAGCATAAACACTTGTCCTTGGTGCCATTCAAATATCTCAAAAACATCTTGACCATTCTCCATGTTTCTTACAAGGATTGTATATACATCTATTCACAACTCCCAATGCAAATGCAATTTCTAGTCTTAGAGCTACCATAGCATACATGAGGCTACCAACATCAAATTGATAAGGAATTTTGGTCATGAATTCCTTTTGCTCATATGATCTAGGGCAATCATCCTTTCTCAATTTCACATATGTAGGTCAAGGTGTACTCAATGCCTTTCCACCTTGCAAGTGCTTTGGATATCTACTCATTTTGAGACAAGTATATGCATCTTTTACTCATATCATGAGTAATTCTCATGCTAAGAATATGTTTGGCATCCCCCAAGTCCATCTGAAATGTCTCACTCGGCTCCTTTTGGGCAATAACAAGTCATCATAGGACTTCCTAGCAATCATGAGATCATCGACATAAAGTATTAAGCATATCAAGCTACCATTTGAGCATCTCTAAGTGTAGAGATAATGATCCTCATTACTTTGAGAATAACCTTGAGACTTCATAAACACATCATGTCAAGTGGTAGTGTGCCATTAAGAGTGAATTGGAATCTATTCACAAGAATGGTATTTGATACTTGGTACCTTTGGCCAAGGGTAGGAAAGCTTTACCATGTAAATGGGTATATAAAATGAGATTCACATTGGATAGTGCTTCTCCAAAATATAAAGCATGAGTGATTGCAAAGAGTTTGAACCAACAAGATAGTGTCAATTTTGAGGAAATCTTCTCTCTAGGAGTCAAGAAGACTACACTACACATGTTGTTTGGATTAATTGCAATGAAGGACTTAGAGTTGGTCCAAATGGATGTGAAAGCTCCTTTCTTGCATGGATAACTTAGAGATCTATATGGACTTTGGTCATTTAGGTGCATAGCCTCTTTGTAACAAGAAGGCTCACTAGCATCTGTCAACATAAAAAAATCCAAACATAGAACATATCTATTAGGTGGATGTGAGACACATGCAGAACATCTCAATGGTTGTTGAACAATAACATTTGCAAACTGATCTATTTGGAAATTCTCACAAACATCCCTATGTCTAGCATTCTTATGCATGCTAACTCGATAACTAGTATCCTCAAACACCACTCTTCTCACTTCAACCTCCTTAATGGGTTGTTTATGCATCTTAGGCTTATTGAAAATGATATCACTAGTTTTGATCAATGACCATGTTTTAGGATCCCCTAAGCAATATCCAAATTGGTTGTCTCAACCAGATCAAAGAAAAATGCATTGCTTCAACTTATTATCAAATTTTGTCTAAATTCTTGGGTATTTGAACATATGCTTCACACCCAAAAAGCAAAGATGATCATAATATGACAGCCTTTCCTATCCATGACTCTTGTGCCACTTTCAAACCTTTGGTAGTACCAAGTGAAAAGCTAGTGGAATGAATTATAGTCAACATTGCTTTTGCCCAAAAGCCTTGTGAAAGGTTTACATGATGCAACATAGAAAATACTCTATTGTGAATAGCTCTATTCATCCTCTCAGCTATGCCATTCTGTACTAAGCAGTTGTAAACTCTGTACAAATTCCATTAAACTAAAAAAAAGGTTTAATTCATGTGAGGTATACTCACCTCCATTATTTGAACATAAGGCCTTGAGCTTAGTTCCTTTTTCAATCTCAAATGAAGCATACAATTTTATAAAAGTAGGGAATACCTCATCCTTTGAATTGATAGGATATACCTAGACTTTTGTGGTAGCATCATCTATGAAAGTGATAAAATAAAGAGAATTTCCTAATGAACTTTTGGGCATAGGAGCACACACATATGTATGAACGAGATCTAAAGGTTGAACTGAAGAGTCAATGTGCATTTTATGCACATTCTTAGTTTGGTTTCCATATTGACAATGCTAAAAAAATGAAAAATTAGAGAAAGATAACATAGGTAAGTATTCGAAACTATAAAGATTTTTCATTTCACTGCTAGATATGTGGCCCAAATGGCCATGCCATATACAATCCATATGCTATTCAATAACAACTATCAAGTGCTTTTTCTATGATACAAATGAAGGATAAAGTGAGTCGACTTTTCTTCCTTTTGCAATAACCATATTGAACTTTGATATGCAGAAGGACCGAGCATATAAATTCACTTTGTAAACAAGGCCATCAAGTTGAACAACTAACATCAAACTAAATGATAAGTGAGGCATATGGTGTACATTATGCATAGTAAAAATTTTGAACCATATGTGAATTGTACAACCACATCTCCAAACCGAAGAACATCACACTAGTAAGAATGACCAAGTCTCATGGTACCAAGAGAGTTTGCTACATAAGTAGAGAACCATTCTCTATGTGGTCTCACGTGGAAATAAGCACTAGAATACAACAAACACATGTGATAAAGAGTATCAGCCATAAGATCCTCATTAGAGATAGTATTGTCAAGTGTAAACACATCAACATCATAAAAAATAGCATTAACTTCTTTTATCTCCATAGTCAAAGTAGATGGTGTAGGTAGCTATGTAACATGACCATCAACATGATGTCCTTTACCTTTAGCATTCTTTAACAGATGGCAGTTTTTTGCTATATGTCCCCTTTGAGTCAACACATCTTTAATCTGATTCTTCCATAAAGCAAAGTTTGAGCCATCAAATTTTCGGATCTCAAAATGATCTTTGCCCTACAAACTATCATAAAACTGCAAGTACTGACATGTTTGCCTGCATAGTGAATCACTGACTCCACTACATATAATCAGTTACCCAATAGAAGCCAACTAGGCTTATCGAGCACCTATGAACAACTATCATACATCTCCTATGGTGAGGCTGGGTAAGTCTTCCAGCTGCACCACTAAAGAGACCCCGACATCTGGGTGTCTCCCAGTTAAGAAAACCTCACCACGACCCTCTTTATCAAACGTAAAAGGCTTTATGCAAAGAATGTAACTACTATATCAATGACCACATGGACGTACATAAGCGGTATCCACAGAAGCGTACATGATATGTATGTGCTCAATATATGTAGTAAAATGACACTAAAAGGCTGAATGCACATCCCAAAAAACTAGCCAATAACTCCATCAACTGTCTGTCAACTCTGATGTTTTTTCTCAAAAAACCTGCATAAATTTGCAGCGGTTGCTCCCACCAAAATTGAAACCCTTTCCAAAAACCTGTAGTTTTGCGAGTGTGGCTGAAAAAAAAAGCCCCAAAGGTTGATGTTTATTGTCAGAGAAGTACAAAGAACACTCTTCTTGATGTTCGCGAATATGTGTGAAGAGAACTATGTGCAAAATGCTCCAAAAGACACACAAAAATGCTTCAAAAATATGTTTTGAAAGCAAAGAATGAAGCTTTGAGGGAACAAAACATGTTCAAGGTAATGTCAACCTTAGTCTTTCCCCTTCTTCAGACACCACAAGAGTGTAGCTTAGTGGCAAGAGATTGTCACGGTTAAGTGAGCTTTGGGGGGAGCAATACTCAGATGGGTGACCTCCTGAGAAGTATCGGGAACCTCTATCTTCCTTGATCGTTGAGGTCCTCCCTCGTGCGTAGCCAATGGTGCCAACGGTGACTTCGATCACAAGGTATGCCAAGGTCTATGCCTTGGTCGCCACCTTAGTCGTAAGCCTTGGAGAAAGCCTTGGGGGGGGGTTAGCTTCGCTCGCACAAAAGGAACAAAGCTTTTTGCATCAAACTGCTCTGATACCAATGAAGTATTTCGATGACAATGCACCATAGTGCGCTCCCTTTCTTGAGAGCTCCACGATGATATGCTCGGAGTAGAAAATGGAGCTCCTGAGGCCGCACACAGTACTTTGCACAAATGCTACACAATACACAGAAAACATAGTACATAGGGAGCACGAAGACATATTTCTTAGGTCTCACAAATGCGATCGAACATATAATTTGTGGCTGACCACGCCACTATATGTTTTATTAAAGAACATATACAAAGAAGTGTCTAGTGGCCATTTGGCCTTTCACATGGACACTAACGGTAACACTTATGCCAATAAAATATAACAACAAATGCTACAAACAATTGTCATCTGTCACATGGGAGCAAAGGTCTCATCAAAGTCAATGCCCTTCTCTTGAGCAAAACCTTTGGTGTCAATTATTCCATCATGATTATTTTTGCCTTACAATACTTGCAAAGTGTTTTTTCTTTTCTGTTTTCTTCTCATCTTACTTTGTTCTTTGAAAATGTAGCATTAGGAGATTTCTGGTTACTAATAGATGGGGCTCCATTTCCTATTGTTGTTTTCACTAACTAAGAAAGCTTGATTTGCAACACACATAGTTGACTTATTTTGTTTAGATTGATCTACTTGAAACAAAATAGAGATTGGTTACTAATAGATGGGGCTCCATTTCCTATTGCTATTTTGACTAGCTAAGAAAGCTTGATTCGCAACACACATAGTTGACTTATTTGGTTTAGATTGATCTTCTTGAAACAAAATAGAGATTGAATCCTCAAAGGATAAGGCATTTGGATTGCCTTTCTTCATCAAATGAAGAGTAGAAGCAAAACTCTGATAAGAATATAAAATATTGTTAAGGATAGTTTGCATAAGTGAACTATCAGGCAAGATTTCATATGTCAAAATCAACTGCTCTTTCAAATCCTTGATCTTTTTCAGAAAAGTGTCCAAGAGTTATAGTGTTTCAAGAGTATCCCAAGTATCTTTTGTTGATATCATGAGCAAATGTGAGGGATAATGGCACCTTTGATAGACAAAGATATCAATGCATGTGCATATGCATCTTTACCATCCTAATGAAGATGCTCCATAGTAGGTGCATTAAGAACCACAATAGGACTCGAAAATCAAATATCATAATCTTTGACACCATCCACATCACCTACTATCATAACATTTGTAGGTATAAGAGGAAGTATTTCAACAGTGTGCACAATATTCCACAAGCCTTTTGATATGAATACATGATGCATCATATATGCCCACAGTGGGGAGTTGAACCATCCAACTTATCTTCAACAACCAACATACAAAATACAAAATTTCTTTCAACCATGAGTCTACCCTAATGCAAAAAAATGATTGTTTCTCAAAAAACTTGAATAGAAACATCCAATCAAGATGTGCTAAACAGACTTTGAAGCTTTTATATTGGAAATTTGAAATATATATATATATATATATATATATATATATATATATATATATATATATATATATATATATATATATATATATATATATATATATATATATATATATATATATATATATGTGTGTGTGTGTGTGTGTGTGTATGTATGTATGTATGTATGTGTGTGTGTATATGCTTGGCATAAAAGGTTAAGATTAATTGCATAGTCACTATGATAGTTTGCTTGTGGGCCAAAATGACCTCAAATCAGGATTTTTGTGCCTAATCGTTTTCGTGGGATTTTGAGACTATGCCTAGAAGGGTGTTGGTGATACCTTGAAGAAAGTGGTGACTTATTTTGATACCAATGGTTGGAGTTCAAGGATTGTGGAAACACACAATTAGCACAAGGAAGAAGAAGAACGACAACAACACAACACTAGGGGTATTACTAGGTGAATGCACAAGACAAGAATACTAACCCATTAGAGTTACAAGCGTATATACAAGCCATAGAAAAAAATTCTTAAAAAGGAAAAAAATACGTGACGGTCCTAAGTGTGTTCATCCACATCACTATCGAAGTATATGAGCAATTTTGTGTTTATATAATTCATGTACTAACTACATAGGTGCGTCCAAAACATGTGTTGATTGTTCATTTCAGAAAAAAGAATTTACTATCAGATATTGTACATGATTTGATGAGGTTGATTTTGGTGGAAAAAAAATCTCAAAAGGAGCTCATGAAAGAAACTCTTGAACTTACCTAATAGAGTCGACCACCACATAAGTGAAGAAGATGAGGCATTTAATAAAAAATTCTCTTGCTTGCATCGTCTAATCTCTCAATCAAGAACCTATATATACAACATCATGTCAATAAGGAGACCACTTGAATTGAAGGAGGTAGAGCTCTAGAAAGCATACAAGAACATATGAAAAGAAAAAGAAAGGGAAGGAATAGATAAAGGTGGGGGTTGGAAGTTTCCTTCTTCTTCTTATTCTTTTATAAAAATAGAATGCATAAAGAATATATACTAGGGTATGAAAAGCAAAACGAGGAAACCATCGAAAATACAAAAAATGAAAGGACATAAACAAATGAGAATCGTTATTCTTAAAGACTTTCTCTTTAAATTTTCATGATTTTTTGCATGCCTCTTCACACTTCAGTAAACATTAATGAGCAGAAACTTGCAATAATTGCGTACTTTTGAATTGGGCTTTTCGTTCATCAATGGAGTCTAACTTCTCTCTCTCCTTTATTTTTAATCATAAATTTCCTTTTACACCTATTCCTGAAACTCTAAACACTTCTTTTTCTTTAAATCATGAATTTACGCGTATTATTGCAATGCTGAACTAGAAAAAAAAAAACAAAAAATACATGTCAAATCTCAAGAAAAAGAGAGATTTTCAAGTGTTAATGTGTGGTGGAGATGGCATTGTCTAATAAATGCAGATTTACCAAATTCCTGCTCATTTTTTTTTAATAAAAGGAAGTTCGGCCTTAGCCTATTCTCCGAGACTTTAATCAAAATAGAGAAAATAAGTTAAAGTGAATGGGACTAGTGCCCATTGGACCCCCCAAATCCCACAATGCAGGGGTGGAGTATGGCAAGCTAGAGGGCATTACAAATGAGGCTGATAAATCTATCATCCCCTCATGTGGGACCCATTTGGGCTTCAACTTGTTTTCGAGGAGATAAATACAATGATGTCTAAACGGTGGAGATATCTTATCTCGGGAGATTCTTTTACTTAGAAGAAACAGGGATTTCTCGATTGACCATTCCTTAGGAGTTTGGCCAAAATTGACAGCACAACGCTCCCTCCAAATCTTCCAAAGAGTCTCACCCCTGATGGCATTCCACAGTCTTGATGAGGAGCCGACCGCCTCACCCAACAACACCTATTGCCAATTGATTTGGTTCGTGAGTCTTAATACCCGAGTCACGTGACGCCAAATAACACAAGACTTGGGGCAATCGAAGAACAGGTGAGCTAAATCTTCGATGCATCGATGGCAACGCTTGCACCATGGCGGCACACCACATATTTTGTTAGCCCTTGCATTGGACCAGATACCTTTATGCAAGATCTGCCACATGAGAACGGACTTTTTGATCTCAATTAGGGGATGCCAAATAGACATGAACTTTAGTTCCCATCGAAATTGGTCCAAGAAAGGCACCATCTCTTGTTAAGAGTGTGATGAACATCTAAGTTCTCTTTGAAGTTGGGGATTCTGGATAGTTTCATACAATTGCGCCATTTGAGGCCTTTCAAGCAAGGAAGATCCTGACCGCAAAGAAGGTGTGTAGTTGAGCAGTCCCATGCTGAACACTTGCCTTGAAGAAGAGTCCATTCCTGAAGGGTAACTCTAAGTTTCGGGTCTAAGTCTTTGAACCTAATCCACTAGCTGGTCTCTTGTTTCCAGAGTTGTTTCCACTGTTTGAACCCCTTGTTCCAAAGCTGCTTTGCAGCTTGGAGGTTCCAAGACTCCACCCCCCTAATGCCACCGATCGGGAACCAAATAGAGTCATTTTGTCTTATCCCAGCTGCCCACTTCCACTCATCACTAATTCTGATGAATTGTTTGGCCTTGTTCCAACTCTTCCATAAAGAACACACGAGGCTAGAGCCTTTAGGGGACACCGAGTGGGGGGAGAACAAAAGCGTGAGAATCCTTATGTCCTTCCAACCAGGATGGCCAACTAAGGTAAGGTCTTCCCTGTTTCTGAAGATCAATTTAGCCCAAGAGGATTCACTATTGCTCCAAGCCTTGATAAGCCACTTTGCCACCAGTTTGTCAGCCCAACCCACTGATATCCAAAATTCCCAATCCCCCTGAGTCTTTATGGCTAATGCAAGTTTCCCATTTGATTTTGGGAATCCCCCTCCTATTGGGGTCCCCAGTCCAAAGGAAGTTTCTGCAGATTCTTTCCACTTTGGCCAAGTCTTTCTCCTTAGGTCTCCAACACGAGATAAAATAAATAGTTGTAGACATCATAAATGTGTTAACAACCATAGCACACCCTGCCAAGTTGACTTGCATACCTTTCCAATGATTCAGTTTGCTATCCAACTTGGATAGCAGCGAATTCCAACGTTGGTCCATTGAGATGTCGAATCCCATCGGAATGTCGAGGAGATGGAAGACTTGACCTCTAGGGATAACTTGACACCCCTCATCTAACAATAATTGGGGTGTAGGTCCGCGGATTGCTCTAAAACCAGTTTTAGCATGGTTGATTTTTGAACCTGATGCCACACAAAAGGTGTTGAGGCACCACCAAAACACCTCAATGTTGTTTATATCGTTATGCAAAAAGGCATTCATGTCATCGACAAAGAGTCTCGCAATCATTTGGTCGTGATTTAGAGGTAGGGAAAGACCCTTGAGATTGCCAGCGTCCATGTGATGCTTTAATAGGAGACTAAGTCCATTTGAGGTGATAGCAAAGAGTAATGGAGCCAGAGGGCAGCCTTGCCTGATTGATCTTTTTAAACGAATGGGCTCAAAGAGCTTACTATTGATATTTATTCTAAATCAAGCGTTTCCAAGAAGAGTGGAAACCATCTTCATGAACTTTTGGCTACATCCAAGGTCTTCCAATGATTGGAGAATAAAGTCCCATTCCAATCTGTCATACGCTTTGTCAAAGTCGATCATAATGAATACTAGATCTTGTGCATACTCCTCAGCAAACGCAAGGCCTTTCCCAAATATTGACAATTGCTTCAAGTATAGATCCGCCTTTGATAAAACCTTTCTAGTCTTTAGAAAGCCATGACTATAAATGACAAGAGATTCTGTTGGCAATAACTTTTGCAATTATCTTGTATCCTGTTTGGAGCATGGTAATCGGTCGCCAATTTTCAATTTTGTTCTTATCTCCCCTTTTGTGGATTAACTTGATGACGCCATTATTGAGACACTCAAGGAGGGCACCGAAGGAGAGAGCCTCCTGCCACAACAGACGTAGGGGGTGGCCACCTCGTGTTTGAAGGACTTGAAAAACTCATTGGTGAGGCCATGAGGACCCAGACTTTTCCCATTGGGAAGAGCATCAATAACCTCGATTATTTCATTCTCGGAGATGTTAGCATCCAGTAGAGAAATCATGTTCTGTGGGATTCTAGATTGGGCAACCCTTGAGATGGTTGCCATGGAGTCACACCTGTGTGGGGAAAGAGGAGCTGAGACCCCGAGAAGATGGGTAAAGTGTTCGACGATGATAGATCTATTCTCAACTTTTGTGCTTCATTCGGTTCCATTGTTATCGGCCAATAAGGGGATGGATTCCCTAGCTTGTTTCCTTTTGAGGATGTTACACATCTCTTTCGATGGTTTGTCAGCCTTCCCCGCCCACCAATCTTTGAAGAATATTTGAAGATTTTTCCTTTGAACCTCCTCCTCTAATCTTAGTCTTCCCCCTGATTTTCAAAAGACCTTGTTGGCAATGTAAGTTACTTTTGTTCACCTCTTCTTCAAGCCTTGCGAGCCTTCGGCACATCATTTCTCTTCTTTTTTTCCGTATATCTCTTATCGTTGTTTGAGTCCTGATCAGAATTTTTTGAGTCCTTTTCACCGCGCTTCTCTAGCACTTAGCTGGTTCAATACAGTAGGCAGAGGCTTCCGCCCATACTGCAAAAATTTCTTGGTCGACAGAGGGGAGGGAAAATGATGTCTGACAAGCATGAAACCAAGGGACTTTCTGGATCATGGGAATTGGTTTGAAAGATAGGGTAATCGGGTAGTGGTCCGAGATTGTTTGGTCCATGTGTTGGGAAATCGAAGGAATACCCCACTGGAGGATGGTGTTTTGGTCGATGTAACATACATCAAGTCTTGCTTTCCTCAAAGAGTCCCCCAATTGGAGATTTGACCACGAGAACCCCTTCATGTCTTTCACCTCGACCAAGTCGAGATGGAGCTTGATTTTATCCAATATTTCTTTCTCTTGGCTGTCAATAAATTTTCCCTTGTTATTCCATCGGTCTGTAGGGAACTCAACCATGTTGAAGTCCCCACAAATCAGAACATTATGTGAGAGGGAGTCGAGGGAAGCCCAAGTATCAATTCTATCCACTTCTTCGTTAGGGGCGTAAATTGAGACCACAATGAATTGAAAAGGGAGCCCGATAGAGGCAGCAATCCAACGATGATTCCGACCTTCAGAGGTCAATGTCACATTGCCAGATAGGGAGTGACTAATACCGATCGCATCACCCCCCGCCCCCCTAGGGTGAGAAGTGGAGAACCAAAGGTGGTTCGGAGAAATGCATTTAAGCTGTTTCTGGAGATCCTCTCCATCTATTTTAATCTCTTGTAATCAGATAAATTCAAGGTTGAGGCACTTGTCTCTGAACCACTAGCCAAGAATCGCTGCTCTTGATGGGTTAGACAAACCCCTGACGTTTAGAGATGTGAATTTCATTATTGATAGTTTCCCTCTTTGAAGGGAGGGACCCGATCCTTTTTCTTCTTGTGATCTTCTTTTTTCCTCCCAGCTTCTTGACTTATGATCCTACTCTTGAGGGGGATCTTCCATGGCAGGCCCGATGGTTGTTTTCCTTTAAGCTTTGACTTTTGTTGTGGTAATCTTGGAATGCAAATCGGAAGGGTAGGACCAAGGAAGGAGCTTTCACTGTCTGGGTTCTCTTCATTGCTAGTAGTGAAGCCTTCCTCTTCACTCATGGTGTAACCTTCTTGGTTGTCTGCTTTGGTGGTAGAGCACCCAAGGGTATTATCAATGGGGTCTTCTACATAATGGTTGTCCCTTGGGAAGTCGACCTCATTGATCTCCTTTTCTAGGTTACAGTACATGTTATTCAAAGGAGCAATTATCGTAGTGTTCCTTGTTGTTGATCTTCGAGGGCTACCTTTTCTCTCGCGTCTTACTTCAGTGAATCCTTCTGAATCTGTCTTAGCAATGCGAGTTCCCTCTACTTCCTCCGTCGGAGGGGGCTGACCCCGAGTGTCAACTTGAGGGAAAGGATCCACGGTCCCATCTGGTTTAGGCTTGTTTTTATTGATACTTTTCTTCAAGGGGCAATCTTTGATCTTATGACCTTGATGTCCCCAACGGAAGCACGCGTTTGGAAAATTCTTGTAAGTAACCTCCTGTGTCCAAGTCTTACCATCTCCACAATTTATGGAGATTTTCAAGGGAAGGACTTGGTTCAGGTCTGTTTCAACACAGATCTATGGGTGCCATTTTGCATTGAAAGAATGTTGAACACCATCGTAGATTAACCCCCCAACATCCTCTCTTGAGGCCATCGAACAACCGATCGGTGAAACGATTTCTCAAAGAAATCCATACAAAAAGTATGGCAGATTGAGGAGCTCCACCCAATCTTTCACTATACATAACAACTAATTTTTTCATTATGGTGCGTAAAACATGTTGTCACCTGATTTCACAAAGCCCCCAAGCTCGCTAATTAGTTGAAAGAGGATGATATTAGCTGAGCGTTAGAGTCGTGTTATGATCACCCTCCAAAAGAGTATGATAAATGAATGTGTTTAACTCCATATTCTCGGAAATAGACCATTTCAACTTACCAACAAAGAAAAGGCATGAAAAATTAGAATCAAGATCATACCAAAATCTATCTCTTTTACTTCATAGACTTCCCAGAACACCAAAGGAGAGGAAAATCTAGGAGAGATGTAAAGACACTCATAGATGTCTATTGAAAAAAGAAACAAAGGAGAACATGATGAAATACTCTCACGTAGCTCATTTTAAGTTTGTGATTAGAAATTATAACTATCTTCAAATTTAGTATTTATATCACACAACAATGCACTAATAATATTCCCTTGACTCCTTCTTTACCTTTTGTACAATCGAGGAATGCTTTTTGTGTTGATATATTTTGGTAGTGATGTGTGTGAACACACTTAGAACTATTGGGGCATATTTTTCCCTTTTTAAGAGGTTTTCTCCCCCTGTTTTGTACATGTTTTTTGAACCTTAATGGGCTACTTCTCTTGTTATGTACATTCACTTAGAAATACACTCGATTTTGTGTTGTACTTCAAGCTTCTTCTTCTTCTTATTCCTTATGTTGTTTGGATGCTTCTGTAGTCCTCCAACTCTAATAATTGATTTCAGAATAAGTTGCCACTTTTTTCGGGCATCATTGACACCCTTTAAATCACCATCTTAAAACTAGTGAGCATAGTTAGCATCATTAGTAGTTCAAAATTGCTTTGGTTTTTAGCATCAAAATTTTTATTTGAGCTTGTTTCGGCCTTTGAATTCACTATTGCTATCGCTATGCAAGAAATTTTATCTTTTTGTGCCAAACATATATACAATTTTTGTTTTGCCAATATAAGCATCTCAAAGTCTTCTACACTTCTAGTGGAGTCCAATTGGGTATTTCTCTTCAACTTTTTGAAAAACAATGAGTTTTTTGCATTTGTGATCGTTGAAAGCAATGATTTATTTCATATGTTGGTTGTTGAGGATAAGTTGGATAGTTCTAAATATCCATTGTGGGCATAAATGATACATAATGTATTGGTAAAAAAAGACTAATGAAACACTGTGCAAGGTGTTGAAAGACATTTCCCTACACCTACAAATGTTCTTACAATAGGTGATATAAGTATTGTCAAAGATGATGATCTTCAATTTCTTGATCCTACTACGATTCCTATTTCACCTACTTAGAGAAGCTTTGTTGGGATGGCAGAGATGCACACACACATGCATTGATAGATTTTTTTCCAAACGTGACATTATCCCTAGCATTTTCTCATGCAAAGTAGTGAAAGATTCTTTAGATACTCTTATGACACTATACTAGGCAGCCAAGAAATGAAGCTTATCTTTGAAAATAGTTGGAGAGTGAGCATATGAATGAAGGAGATTCAATGGATAATTTTTTGACAAAGATCGTGGATTTTTAAGAGAATTTAATTTTTGTTGATGAAATCTTGCCAAATAGTTCACTACAGACTGTTCTTAATGGTCTTCTAGATTCTCACTAAATTTTTGCTTCTACTCTTGGTGTGATGATGAAAGTAAATCAAATGTCTTAGCCTTTGAAGGGTTGGTGTCTATTTTTGCTACAAGAAGATCAATCTACATGGAATAGGTCAATTATGCATATTGGATATCAAGTTTGCTTAGCTATTCAAAAGGGCAAAGCTGATTGGAGCTCCTAATAAGCAAAAATATGTAGCATGTCAAAGAAGGAAGATACGGATGACAAGAAAAGAGAAAAGAATGTTCATATATTTAAGTAGTGATGTGTGAACACATTAGGACCGTCAGGGCATTTTTTCCCCTCTTTAGGAGGTTTTTCCCCTCGGCTTGTATATACACCTATAACCCTAATGTGTCACTTATCTTTGTACATTCTCTTGGCAATACATTCAATATTGTCTATTGTGCTCCAAGCTTCTTCTTCTTCCTTGTGCTATTTGCATGCTTCCATAGAACTCAAACTCCAACAATTGGTATTAGAGAAGGTCGCCACCATCTAGGGCATCCTTCACACCCCGTTGATCACGGTCTCATGATTGCACAAAAATTAATGAGCATACTCAAAGCAATTAGAAGTTCAAAACAACTTCACTATATGGTGTAAAAATTGCAATTTGAGTTCATTTCAGCCTCCAAATGCACTATCACAGTACCTATGTAGGCAATTTTGTCTTTTTGTGCCAAAGATATATACAAGTTTTGGTCTTCCAATATAGATGTATTAGGTATCGGTTGTAAAAGGGCAATGGAATATTGTGCAGGGTGTTGAAAATGTCCTATTACACTTGCAAATTCAGTTATTGAAGCTGATGTAGATGGGGTTGAAGTTGGTGATATTCTTCAGATTCCTATTCGTGATGTGGTTCCTCTTGCACCTACTATAGAGAAACTTTGTTGGGATGGCAAAGATGCTCAAGCACATGCATTGATAACCTTTGTCTATCAATCATGCCATTATTCCTAACATTTGCTCTTGCAAAGCAACAAAGGATGCTTGGGAGACACTTTCCACTTTATACCTAGCAAGGAATCAGGCTCATGTTTCTTACCTCCAAAAACAATTGGAAAGTGGGCACATGAATGAAGGAGATTCCATGGACAATGTTTTGGCAAAGATCAAAGATTTGAAGGAGCAATTGATTTCTATTAATGAACTCTTGCGTGACAGTTCATTTGTGCAGATTGTTCTGAATGGTCTTCCAGATTCGTATCAGAGTTTTGATTCTAATTTTTGATTGATGATGAAAGGCAATCCAAATGCCTTAACATTTGAGGAGTTAGTCTCTCTTCTCTTGTAGGAAGATCAATCTAGGTAGAACAAGGCCAATATGCATGTTGCTGATCAAGCTTTCATGGCTAGTCAAAAGAGCAAAGGTAAATGGAGCTCATCTACTACTAAGCAGAAATATGCTAATTCTATAAAATCAAAGAAGGTTGACAGAGACGAGAAGAAAATAGAAAAGCAAAAACTTTTTTGCATATATTGTAAAGGAAATGATAATGTCATAGAAATTTTTCCAAAAGTGGCTCCAAAATAGGCAACGAAAAAAGAGGTTGGAATGGTTGTTGTAGAAGCCTCTATGCCCAACTTAGAGCCTGCAAATCTTATGTAGAATGAAGAATGGGTGTTTACTACTATTTGCAGTTATGACACATCTTCTCATGAACAATGTATGTCTGTAGTAGACTCAGATGTTTGGTACTTTGATAGTGGGGCAACCAAACATATGACCTTGCAACGCAATTTCTTCACTTCACTTGAGATTGCCCCTACAAGGAATACTATCACATATGCCAACAATTCCTCTTATCTTGTCATGGAAGTTGTCAAGATCCTTCTGACTACTACTGATGGTAGTTCTTTTACATTGTTAGATGCTTTATTTGTGCCAGGGATGAAGAGAAATCTATTATCAATTTTAGCATTATCCAAGATCATCTTGGTTGCAGAATTTGATGATACATGTAAAGTTCTTGATCTATCAAATGGTGATGTTATTATTGCTTCTAGCATTTTATGTCGTGGGTTGTATAAGCTCAGAAATTATGCAAAATCTATGAATGATTCAACATGTGCAGTTCAAGATTCTCAGGCTATGTCAGATGCAAAGCTTTTGCATGCACACATTGATCACCTGAATTTTGCTACTTTGGTATGCCTTCAGAAATTTGAAATTGTCCTCTCTACCCAAACTTGAGGCACCTAGTAAACATGTCTGTGAAGGCTGTATTTTGGGCAAATGGAGCGTTCCTCCTTCCCAAAAGATGGTTCAGTATGAGCTACTAAAAAATTTCAGCTTGTTCACTGTGATGTTTGTGGTCCTATGTAAACACCTTATTTTGGGAACTATATTTAGTTCATGAATTTCATTGATGGTTTTTCTAGGCATGCATGGTATATCCACTCAAAGCGAAGTCCAAAGTGCTTATGTGATTCAGAAAGTTTTTGTTTTTGGCTGAAGATCTATGAACATGTAAAATGGGCACCCTCCATTCTGATCGAGGGGGGAATATATGTCTTCTGATTTTAATGCATTTATGGCTAAAGGTGGAATATAACATCAGTGCATAGTGCCATATACACCTTAACAAAATGGAGTTTCTGAAAGGAAGAAAAGGTCACTCATGGAGATGGTGAGGTGTATGGTCAAGAGTCAGGCTTTACCACATAGTTTCTGGCTTGAGGTTGTTATGTGTGTAGCATATGTACTTAACAAGTGTCCCACTAAAGCATTGCAGTCTATCCCTCCGTAAGAAGCTTGGCATGGTGGCAAGCCATTTGTTGCTCACGTATGTGTCTTTAGTTGTATGTCATATGCCTTAGTGTTTGACAAAAAATGCATGAAATTTGATGATAAAGTAGTGAAATGTATTTTTGTTGGGTTTAGTTTTGAAAGCAAAGGCTATCATCTGTATCATCCACAAACTAAATGCCTTTTGGTTAGCCGTGATGTTAGTTTTGTGGAGGATGCTATTCAGCCATTACTTTCATGTACTACAAAGACATTAGTTAGCTCGAAATGCATGTATGATACTTTGGTGCCTCTTTTTACAGGTGGATAGTCTAGTACTAATCCAAATGAGGTGATTTTGCAGCCTTACAGGTTTCATATGATGATGAAGATCATTCCATTTCTTATGCAAATTTACATGATGCACTTATTGATGAGAGAACTGATATAGAGGAGGCAAAAACAATGCTTTGCTACCACCATCTTCACTGACAATCAAAGCGCATTCGAAGTTGCGAGGAACCCTATGTTCCATGCTCGTAGTAAGCACATTGAGGTGCACTATTATTATGTCAAGGAGAGGTTCTCTACTCTAGAGATCAGTTTGGCATATGTGTCCACACATGAGAACATTGCAAACCTTTTGAAAAAGGCTCTGCCTAGGGAGAATTTTGAAGCTTTCTCCAAAGCTTTGGGCTTACTTCCTTTTGTGGATTGATTCCATATACCTTGGCACTTCCTTATACATGAGTGCCAATCCCTTATTCACCACATCACTCCCAGGGGGATTTGTTGATATATTTAGGTAGTGATGTGTGTGAACACACTAGGACTATCCACACATTTTTTTTCCCTCTTTAGGAGGTTTTTCCCCCCCTATATATACACCTATAAACCTAATGAGTCACTTATCTTTGTACATTCTCTTGGTAATACATTCAGTATTGTGTGTTGTGCTCCAAGCTTCTTCTTCTTCCTTGTGTTGTTTGCATGCTTTCGTAGACCTCAAACTCTAACAAAGAAAAAACAATTTTTTTGTCCTAAACTGGTTGCAAAAGTGGCAAAGAAAGAGGTTGGAATGGTTTCTACATATGCATCTACACCTAAAAAAAAGTATGCTTATCTTGTTCAAAATGAAGAATGGGTGTTTACTTCTCATTGCAATTATGACTTGTCTTCTCATGGCCATTTCATGTTATTAGTAAACTTCAAATTGATAGTGATGCAACCAAACATATTACCTTGTAGTATAATTTCTTCATCACTCAAGTATGACCCTATAAGGATTCTGAAACATGTGCAAACAAATCCTCTTATCCTATCGTGGGAGTTGGAAAGATCATTGTTACAATTGTTGATGGTCATACTATCACAGTTTCATATGTCTTATATGTGCCAAGGACCAAGAAAATTTGTTACTAGTGAAATTTCATAGATTATACAATATAAAAAAATGATTCAAGATGTGCAGTTCATGATTCTTGTGCTATTTCATACGCAAAATTTTGCCATGCACACCTATCATCTGAATATTGCTAGTTTGCTTTGCTTGCAGAAATCTAAATGGTATGCTCTTTGTGCAAACTTGAGGCAAATTTGAAGCATGTTTATGAGGGTTGTATTTTGTGATGAATGCAACATTCTTCCTTCCCTAAAGATAGTTCAATTAAAGTTACATATAAATTATAGCTTGTTCCTAGTGATGTCTATGGTCGTATGCAGATACCTTCATTCCATGTACTTCAAGACTTTCATTCATGGCTTTTCCATGCATGCATGGGTCTATCCATTCAAAGCAAAGTTTGAATTGCTTATCTGTTTAAACAATTATTCATTATGGCTTAAAATCAATTAGCATGTAAAATGCAAACCTTTCATTTTGATTGAGGGGAAGAGTATATGTCTTCTTATTTTAATGCATTTACGGCTGAGCATGCCATACAACATCAATGTATTGTGTTGTATAGACCTCAATAAAATAGAGTTGCTATTATGTGTGTAGCATATGTACTTAACATGTCTCCCACCAAAGCATTGTAGTCTATCACTCCATATGAGGCTTGGCATGGTCGCATGCCATCAATTACTCAGCTACATGTTTTTGGTTGCCTAGCATATGCAACAGTACTTGAACAACAACACAAAAAAAATGGACGATAAGTCTATGAAATGTATTTTTGTTGGTACAATTCTAAATCAAAGACTATAACCTATATTTTTATCCTACTTTTGTAATATATTAGTTTTTTTTTTTGTTTTTGTGAAAGGACCTAAGTGAGGGCACATGTATATAAGTCAAATTCTTCTCATTTTGTAGAATATCTTGCCATTTTGAGTAGAGAAATAACTTGAAGAAGTGCATTCCCATAACTCCTCCTTCTTGACCTCTTTTTTCCTTCTTTGTGAGCTCTTATGCATGTCTATGGTGTGAAATACATGGCTAGGTAAGTTCTCTACCCCTTCACCCTCTTTTCTCATCATTCTCTTGCATATTCTAGGTGTTATGAGCATCGGATTGTAGGTTGGTAATTCTGGACACTTGGTTTTTTGCCATAGCTTTGTGTAGGAGAGTCAGAATGCTTCTAGATGAATCATTTCATCGAGGGCTTTGAAATGAGCATGGTATTGAATATATTTTGATATCTTAGCTAAGAGATATGGTTGTCTTAGTCTTGGCTACTTTGTGTGTGTTAGATTGCATTGTTGAGTGAGTAAGTGTTTTGAGTGTATGTTTACTTGCCTTGGGCGCCTCTTTGTCCATTCCATGTATTAATCATCATTTAGGTACATGCTTCTATGATCATGGCAATGTAAGTTATAATTTTGACAATTTACCATGTTTAGTTCAAGCCACCACTTGATTATGCTCATAGGACATGTGATTGCAAATTAGGATCACTTGTTGATGGGTGCTACATATTTTTGAAGCTATTTTCAAGGATGATTTCTATGTTATGGTACATATGTGATGGTTATAAATCTATTGTGGAATAGATGTGCGTGAAAGTTTATGTGTAAAGTGGTGCAATGGGGATGCACCATAGTGGATTCCCTTTGCATGCGCTTCGTGATGATGCCCTAACAATAGAAAATCAAGCTCTTAATGATGCACACAATACTCCACATAAACCCATAGAATAATCAAAGAATACATAGTACACAAAGACCTAGAATACAAATTTCCTAGGTTTTGCAAAATGTGGTCAAACACAATGTGTGGTTGGCCAAATCACTTTATATTTGATTAATGAACATATACAAAAGTATCCAAAAACCATTTGGCCTTTCACATTGAAACTAATGGTAAAAATATCCCACTAAAGGCTAATATGGCCAAAGTAACTGTTGGAGAAAAAATAAAGCATTATAAAGAATACCTGAGTGTAGGTGTATACAAACTATTCCTCCCACCTGATGAGCATGTTACACATTGTACAAGTAACCATGCAAGATCATGAATCAAGTAATCCCCATCAAGTGACAATAGTGTTGAAAGTTATCCTATGGTAGAGCTTTAATCAAAGCATCTACAACATCATCTCAAGTATGAACATTCTCAAGAATCATGCTTAGTTGCTAAGCAATCTCTAATGAAGTGATAAATCACCTCAATATTGTGCTTGGTCTTTGCATGATAGGATTTTTAGCCAAAGCAATGGCTCTCTAACTATCACTAAGCAAACAAGGTACATGTTGAGGTACATCCATATCACAAGCAACATGATAAATCCACATTGCTTCCTTACACGCCTCACTAGCCACAATATACTCTGCTTCTGTAGTGGAAACAACTGTACATTCTTGAAGACAAGATATCCAAGAGATAGCATGTCTAACAAAGTGAAAAACGTACCTTGATGTAGACTTTTGGTTGTCTATGCAAGTGGCATAATCAAACTCTATGTAACTAATAATGGGTGTCCCTCCTCTTCCCAAGCATAAACACTTGTCCTTGGTGCCACTCAAATATCTCAAAAACATTCTGACCACTTCTTGATGTTTCTTACAAGGATTGGATATATATCTATTCACAACTCCCAATCCAAATGCAATTTCTAGTCTCAGAGCTACCATAGCATACATGAGGCTACCAACATAAAATTGATAAGGAATTTTGGTTATGAATTCCTTTTCCTCGTATGATCGAGGGCAATCATCCTTTCTCAATTTCACATATGTAGGTCAAGGTGTACTCAATGCCTTTCCACCTTGCAAGTGCTTTGGATATCTACTCATTTTGAGACAAGTATATGCATCTTTTACTCATATCATGAATAATTCTCATGCTAAGAATATGTTTGGCATCCCCCAAGTCCATCTCAAATGTCTCACTCAACTCCTTTTGGGCAATAACAAGTCATCATAGGACTTCCTAGCAATCATCAGATCATCGATATAAAGTATAAAGCATATCAAGCTACCATTTGAGCATCTCTAAGTGTAGAGATAATGATCCTCATTACTTTGAGAATAACCTTGAGACTTCATAAACACATCATGTCAAGTGGTAGTGTGCCAAGAAGAGTGAATTGAAATCTATTCACAAGAATGGTATTTGATACTTGGTACCTTTGGCAAAGGGTAGGAAAGCTTTACCATGTAAATGGGTATATAAGCTGAGATTCACATCGGATAGTGCTTCTCCAAAATATAAAGCATGAGTGATTGCAAAGAGTTTGAACCAACAAGATAGTGTCGGTTTTGAGGAAATCTTCTCTCTAGGAGTCAAGAAGACTACACTATGCATGCTGTTTGGATTAATTGCAATGACGGACTTAGAGTTGGTCCAAATGGATGTGAAAGCTCCTTTCTTGCATGGATATCTTAGAGATGAGATCTATATGGACACTGGTCATTTAGGTGCATAGCCTCTTTGTAACAAGAAGGCTCACTAGCATCTGTCAACATAAAAAAATCCAAACATAGAACATATCTATTAGGCGGATGTGAGACACATGCAGAACATATCAATGGTTGTTGAACAATAACATTTGCAAATTGATCTAATTGGAAATTCTCACAAACATCCCTATGTCTAGCATTCTTATGCATGCTAACTCGATGACTAGTATCCTCAAACACCACTCTTCTCACTTCAACCTCCTTAATGGGTTGTTTATGCATCTTAGGCTCATTGAAAATGATACCACTACTTTTGATCAATGACCATGTTTTAGGATCCCCTAAGCGATATCCACCATCCACCAAAATCGTTCGGCACATGCAGAGTGTTTGTAGCGGACTCAGGCTTATGGAAAACAAGGGTTTTAATGCTAAACAATTTAAAATAACTATTTAAATGGAAACTAAAGTCAACTTATAAGAAATACTTTTATATTTTATGCACCTAAGGATCATAAGGACGCACTGCTCTATATCTGGCAATAGCTTCCTTATAGGATGGTAAAATCAATGATTCTTCGATGATTTGATTTTTTATTACCTCCTCTACTTTGGTTTCAATTGGCTTTGGATGAATATGTCTAACTAGAGGTGGCACAAATATGTTTTCACTACTATGTGGTTCAGGAGATGCAATGGAAAATAAAGTTAAGAAATTAGTTAAACAATGGTCATAGGATATGGAAACTAAAGATTCTGAAGTAATTTGACTTTTAATAACTTCTTCTATTACTACTTCTATAGTCTCAGTTCTAGTATCAATGTTATCAAAACAACTATGTTCATACTCATTGGATAACTCAGAAGACATCAAAGAATTCAATGGAATATGATATTAATGCAAAATCTGCTTGAACAAATGGTTGATAAAGCAAATGAAATGAATCAATTCTTCTAATACAAATATAAGGTATAAATGATAGGATGAATGTCTAAAACAAATGGATAAATGGCTAAATGAAAAATATAAGGTAGATGGAATGTCTTTAATCTGTCACTTCACATATCTCTTCACTTCAACTGCTCTTTAATTCTTCAATGTTTGTCTGTAAAAAAACATTAAGCAAAATAATTAAAGTTACAAGAAATCCATGAGAAATATAAATAAACTTACAAAACATAAATCACATGTACATATAACATTCTCATTCACATGGATCACTCACCTTTGAATACATATAGTCATGCACATATATTAACACTAATTGGTATGCACTAACACTCTTTAGCTCATGTATGTATACACATTAGCACATGCATCTACTACATACACTCATGCATATACTCATGCTAACACTCACTGAAATGCATGCATATGCACATACTTATGTATACTATCATGCTAATACACACTCATATATGCATATATTAACATACCTTCTTACTTATGCTAACACACATTTCTATACAACTACACATGTATGCTAACACTCAGCCACATGTTATCATAGACACATGCATCTTTGCACCTTCATACTATGCATTAATTCTATCATGTTTCATGTATTTAATCTTAATGCACATACATATTAACCATGCACACAATAATGCACATTCATGCTAATGCATATTAACCATGCATACACTTCCATGCATATGCATATACACTAACACACATGCACCTACTAATATGTACTCATATATACTAACATCTAATTACATCTTTGAAGTAACCAACTAATTATACCTTTCCAATTTCTAATTAAACAATACCATAAATAATTAAACTTTATTATATCTAATTAAAACAATACATTAATACATACCTAATTTGATGAACTAATTTTATCTTTATAACTAACCTAACATTATCTTTATCTCTTTCTCTATCTCCTAACTCTCTCTCTCTGTATCTTTCTCTCTCTCTCCTAACTCTCTCTCTCTCTCTCTCTCTCTCTCTCTCTCTCTCTCTCTCTCTCTAAAATCTACCACGCGTTCAATAGCCAAGGATCTGCCTCTCTCTGTTTTTCTCAGAATGCACGTGATGTGCGCATGAGCGTTGCCAAGAGGAAGGGACAGAGAGAGATAATCTCTCTCACTACAAATGTGTGCATAAGTTTCTCTCTCCCTGACTATTGCTTCGCTCTCTACCATGTGCCATAATCTTTCTCTCTCTCTCTCTCTCTCTCTCTCTCTCTATTTGCACGTGTTGTGCATCTGCAATGCCGCCAGAAGAGAGGGAACAATTAACTAAAAAAACTAAATAGTTGACTTTCTCTCTTAGTCTCTGTGACTTCCAGTTCACTGCCAGCGGCCAGCTCACTCTGCCTCTCTCCTCCGGTTTCTCTCTCACGTTCTGTGCGACTTCAGATTGCCATCAGAGGAGTCACTCTACAGCTAGCAACACTACTCTCTCTCTACCGTGCTATGCGCCTCTTCCATGTCTCTGCCATGTTCAGCTGTCAAAGATGTCATCAGTAGTGAGAAAAGACACATCATCCCTCCAATGTCTTATGTGTGCAACTATCATCTCTCTCTAGCTCTCTAAATTCCTCCACTCTCTCTCATCTCCTAACATTGTATGTAACATTAGAACTCACAGAGAGGAGAGAAAGATGCAAGAACAATCCCCCCAATTCACTCTCACTAACTATAGTGAAAGAAAAAATAAGATGAAGGGAGCAAGAAGGCAAATACTTGCAAAGAAACATTAAGGAGAACTGGAGTACAATACACACACATATATATACACACAACACTTTTGTAAACCACACTTTTGGTTTTACTTTATATCTTCAACCACACTTTAACTCATTAACACTTACCACATTTTTCATTTTACTTTTCTCACACAACCTCTCTTTTAATATAACTTTAATTCCACAACTCCCCCTCATCACTCTTTAATTCTTTTTCATATATACCTCTCATTTAAAATTTGACTTTAACCTCCTTTAAGTGCATCATTCATCGAGACCACTCCTTAAATCACTTTAAGCACACATCTTTTGTGAACCATCCTTTAAATACATACTCACACACACCACTAATTATTTATCCACTTGATTTATTATTTTAATTTAATTTCCCTATTTTTTTCATAATTAAATAATTCATTTAATTTAAGCTTAGTTTAAGGGTTTAATAATTAAATACCTTAGTATTTATATTTACACACACTATTAAAGTAACTAATTAAATCATAATTTAATTTTTAATAAATAAATATCTAATTTATAGATTAATTTCATTAAATGTCAATTATTTTAACCTTTAAAACACACTAAAACCCCTAAAATCCTTTTGAAACCCATTAAAATCCTTTTGAAACCTATCATTAACCCATTAAAACCCTTTGGAAACCTAGCTTTAACCCTAACATTAACCAAGAATTAATGTTCTTAACTTAAATACACATAAATCAATGTAAACTTAGGGTTTAATACCCATGTTCCAATATTTAACTGGCTCAAACACACATTAAATGAACAGTTTAGGTAAACCCTAATATGAACACATTTTCTTCTTCATCAATTGTACCTGTAAAGACTCCAAAAGTAGTTAATTCCAACCAAAATAGCTGATCAATAGCATTATATAAGGGTTAGAGTTCACCAATAAAATTGTTTTAATTTCCTTGGTCGTCAACTGGAAGTTACAAATCTTTCCGATAGTGATATCCAAATTGGTTGTCTCAACCATATCAAAGAAAAATGCATTGCTTCAACTTATTATCAAATTTTGTTGAAATTCTTGGGTATTTGAACATATGCTTCACACCCAAAAAAGCAAAGATGATCATAATATGGCAGCCTTTCCTGTCCATGACTCTTGTGCCACTTTCAAACCTTTGGTAGTACCAAGTGAAAAGGTAGTAGCATGAATTGTAGTCAACATTGCTTTTGCCCAAAAGCCTTGTGAAAGGTTTACATGATGCAACATAGAAAATACTCTATCCTCAATAGCTCTATTCATCCTCTCAGCTATGCCATTATGTACTAAGTAGTTGTAAACTCTCTACAAATTCCATTAGACTAAAAAAAAGTTTTGATTCATGTGAGGTATACTCACCTTCATTATTTGAACATAAGGCCTTGAGCTTAGTTCCTTTTTCAATCTCAAATCAAGCATGCCATTTTGTAAAAGTAGGGAATACCTCATCCTTTGAATTGATAGGATATACCTATACTTTTCTAGTAGCATCATCTATGAAAGTGATAAAATAAAGAGAATTGACTAATGAACTTTTGGGCATAGGAGCACACACATATGTATGAACGAGATCTAAAGGTTGAACTGAAGAGTCAATGTGCATTTTATGCACATTCCTAGTTTTGTTTCCATATTGACAATGCTAAAAAAATGAAAAATCAGATAAAGATAACATGGGTAAGTATTCAAAACCATAAAGATTTTTCATTTCACTGCTAGATATGTGGCCCAAATGGCCATGCCATATACAATCCATATGCTATTCAATAACACCTATCAAGTGCTCTTTCTGTGATACAAATAAAGGATAAAGTGACCTGACTTTTCTTCCTTTCGCGATAACCATATTGAACTTTGATATGCAAAAGGACCGAGCATATAAATTCACTTTCTAAACGAGGCCATCAAGTTGAACAACTAACATCAAACTAAATGATAAGTGAGGCACATGGTGTACATTATGCATAGTAAAAATTTTGAACCATCTGTGAACTGTACAACCGCATCTCCAATCCCAAGAACATCATACTAGTAAGAATCACCAAGTCTCATGGCACCAAGAGAGTTTGCTACATAAGTAGAGAACCATTCTCTATGTGATGTCACGTGGAAATAAGCACTAGAATACAACAAACACATGCGAGAAAGAGAATCATCCATAAGATCCTCATTAGGCATAGTATTGTCAAGTGTAAACACATCAACATCATAAAAAATAGCATTTATTTCTTCGATCTCCAGAGTCGAAGTAGATGGTGTGGGTAACTATGTAACATGACCATCAACATGATGTCCTTTACCTTTAGCATTCTTTAACAGATGGAAGTCTTTTGTTATATGTCCTTTCTTATCACAATAAAGGCACTCAACATCCCTCTTCCTTTATTTACTTCTACTCTTATTCCCTTGACCATTGTTTTCCTTGTTGTTACTCTTCGCATGTTGTTAATTATTTCCCTGGTAAGAACCACAAACACTATATGCATCTTCACTCTGAGTGCCAACCATAGACTTTCTACGGATCTCTCACTTAAGAGTGCTTCACATATGTCATCATAGACTAGTTTATGACTAGGTGTACTATTGCTAATAGTTGTGCAAAATGTATCCCATGATGATGGCAAGGTGCATAGCAATAAGATTGCTTTAATTTCATTATCCATCTTTGCGTTTTGAGCCTCTAACTGAGAAAATATAGCATCAAACTCATTTAAACGAGCAACAATATTGTCTTTGTCCTTCATGCCAAGGTCATATAACTTTCTCATCAAATATACTTTATTTGATACCATATTTTTTTCATAAGTGTTGAATAACTTCTTCCAAAGCTCCTCTACACTTTCATGGTCCAATACTATAAAGTAAACATTATCTCCCAGGTGTAGTCAAATGTAGACCTAGCTGTTTTGTCCATCTCATTCCAATCATCATCATCATCATCATCATCCATATCAAAAAGCTTCTTTGAGATTCCATTTATTGGCTTCAATTGCCTCCTCTGAATCAACACATCCTTAATTTGATTATTCTATAGAGCAAGGTTTGTGGCATCAATTTTTTGAATCTCAAAATGATCATTATTGTGCAAGTTATAGCTCATCTTAGGAACATTCGCAGTGGAACTTGATCCATCGGATGTGCTTGAGATCTCATATGCCATGATGATAGAGAACTGACTATAATGATAATGGAGCCAGAAGAGTCCAAATGCCACTACGACTAAAAAAAGGGTGATTGAGTGTCAAAATATGGGAGAAAATTGGTAGGTTCTCCCTAGAAAATAGGATCAATGAACAACAATGACCAACCAAAGAGATTATGTGAGAGTGTATGTGCCCACACCAATACATGTATCAAGGAGTAAAGCCAACCACTATATAATTGAAAATCTCAAATCTGGAACAATTTTGCCAGATTCTCCTCTAGAAATGAGCATATAAGCAATGTACAAAACTCATAAAACTATGAGTATTGAAATGTAAACCTGCATAGTGAATCACTAAATCCACTACATATGAACACTTAACCAAAAAAACCCAACTAGGCTTATCGAGCACCTATGAACAACTAACATATATCTCCTATGGGGAGGTTGGGTAAGTCTTCACCTACATCATCAAAGAAACCCCAAAATTTAATTATCTCTCACCACGATCCTGTTGATATATTTAGGTAGTGATGTGTGTGAACACACTAGGACCGCCGGGGTACTTTTTTCCCTCTTTAGGAGGTTTTTTTCCCCTGGCTTGTATATACGCCTATTGCCATAATGGGCTACTTATCTTTGTACATTCTCTAGTAATACATTTAGTATTGTGTGTTTGTGCTCCAAGCTTCTTCTTCTTCCTTGTGTTGTTCGCGTGCTTCCGCAGATGTCTATCTCCAACAATTGGTATCAGAGCAGGTCGTCGCTTCATCTAGGGCGCCGTCGACACTCCTCTGTTTGCAGTCTCAGATTTGCACGAAACTTGGTGAGCATACTCAGGGTGTTTCAGAGATCAAAACTGCTTCGCTTTCTCGTGCCGAAATCACGATCTTAGCTCCTTTCGGCCTCCGAATGCACTATCGTGGTGCTTGTGCAGGCTATTTTGTCTTTTTGTGCCAAAGGTATATACCAGTTTCTGCTCGCCAGTTTAAGCGTTTTGAAGTCTGCTACAGGTCTAGCAAAATTCGTCTGGGCAGTTCCATTCAACTTTTTGAGATACAATCAATTTTCTGCATCAAGGTATTTTAGTCACTGGCCATGGCTGAAAGCAGTGATGTATTCCATATGTTGGCTATTGAGGATAAGTTGGATGGTACCAACTACCCATTGTGGGCGTATATGATGCGACATGTATTGGTTGCAAAAGGATTGTGGAACCTTGTGCAGGGTGTTGAAAGACGTCCTGTTACACCTTTGACTACAGGTACTGCAAATACAGGTGCTGGAGCTGATGAAGATGGTGTCGAAGATGATACGCTGCAGATTCCTCTTCGTGCTGCTGTTTCTGCTGCACCTACTACAGAGCAGAGTTGCTGGGATGGCAGAGATGGCCAGGCACATGCATTGATAGCTTTGTCTGTCAAACGTGCCATTATTCCTCACATTCACTCTTGCAGAACATCTAAGGATGCTTGGGATACACTTACCACATTGTACCAAGCTAGGAATGAGGCTCCTGTTGCTTACCTCCGAAAAGAGTTCAAGAGTGAGCACATGAATGAAGCTGATTCTATGGACAGTTTCCTAACGAAGATCAAAGATTTGAAGGAACAGTTGATTTCTGCTGATGAGGTTATACCAGATAGCTCACTTGTACAGACCGTTCTGAATGGTCTTCCTGACTCATATCAGAGTTTTGCTTCTACTCTTCGGTTGATGATGAAAGGCAATCCGAATGCCTTATCATTTGAGGACTTAGTCTCTGTTTTGTTGCAGGAAGATCAGTCCAGGCAGGACAGGTCCATTATGCGAGTTGTAGATCAAGATTTCCTGGCTAGTCAGAAGGGCAAAGGAAAATGGAGCTCTTCTACTAGTAAGCAGAAATCTGCAAATGCTGCACATTCAAAGAACCAAGACAAAGATGAGAAAAAATCAGAAAAGCAGAAATTGTTTTGTAAGTACTGTAAAGGCAATGATCATATCATAAAGAACTGTCCAAACCTGGCCGCTAAAGAGGCAAAGAAGAAAGAGGCTGGAATGGTTGTTGCAGAGGTCTCTACACCAAAAATAGAGTCTGCAAATCTTGTGCAGGAAGAGGAATGGGTGTTTACTACTGTCTGTAGTTTTGACCCATCTTCTCATGATCAGTGCATGTCTGCAGTAGACTCAGATGTTTGGTATTTTGATAGTGGGGCGACCAAACATATTACCTTGCAGTGCAGTTTCTTCTCTTCACTCGAGCCTTCCCCTACAGAGAATACTGTTACATGTGCCAACAACTCCTCTTATCCTGTTATGGGAGTTGGGAACATCATTTTGACTACTGCTGATGGTGGTTCTTTCACTTTGTCAGATGCTTTATTTGTGTCAGGGATCAAAAAGAACCTGTTATCAGTTTCTGCATTAGCCAAGATTGGCTTGGTTGTGAAATTTGTTGATCACAGGTGTACAGTTCATGATCTCTCAAATGGCGATGTGATTATTGCTGCTGGCATTTTATGTCGTGGGCTACATGTATAAGCTCATAGACTATGAAAGATCTGTAAGTGATTTGGCATGTGCAGTAAATGATTCTCAGGCTATGTTAGATGCAAAGCTTTGGCATGCATGCTTTGGTCATCTGAATTTTGCTAGTTTGCTACGCCTGCAGAAATCTAAAATGGTGTCCTCTTTGCCCAAACTTGAGGCACCTGGAAAACATGTTCGTGAAGGTTGTATTTTGGGCAAAATGCAGCGTTCATCCTTTCCAAAAGATGGTTCAGTTCGGGCTACTCAGAAATTGCAACTCGTACATAGTGATGTCTGTGGTCCTATGCAGACACCTTCTTTTCGAAATTACCTTTACTTTGTGACTTTCATTGATGATTTTTCCAGGCATGCATGGGTATATCCACTCAAAGCAAAGTCCGAAGTGTTCATGTGCTTTAAACAGTTTTTGGTTTTGGCTGAAAATCTCTCAGCATGTAAAATGGGCACCCTCCGTTCTGATCGAGGGGGGGAATATATGTCTTCTGATTTTAATGCATTTCTGACTAAACGTGGGATAAAACACCAGTGTACAGTGCCATATACACCTCAACAAAATGGAGTTGCTCAACGAAAGAACAGGTCACTCATGGAGATGGCGAGGTGCATGGTCAAGAGTCAGGCTTTACCACATAGTTTCTGGCTTGAGGCTGTCGTGTGTGCAGCATATGTACTGAAAAAGTGTTCCACTAAAGCGCTACAGTCTATCACTCCATATGAGGCTTGGCATGATCGCAAGCCATGTGTTTCTCATCTGCGTGTTTTTGGTTGTTTGGCATATGCGCTAGTGCTTGAACAACATCGTAGAAAATTGGATGATAAGGCAATAAAATGTATTTTTGTTGGGTACAGTTCTGAAAGTAAAGGCTATCGTCTGTATCATCCACAGACTAAACGCATTCTGGTTAGCCGTGATGTTGTCTTTGTGGAAGATGCTATTTAGCCATTGCTTTCATGTACTAAGGAGACATCTGTTAGCTCCAAAGACATGTATGATACTTTGATGCCTCTTTTTACAGGTGGACAGTCTAGTGCTGGTCCTAATGAGGCAACTTCTCAGCCTTTGCAGGTTTCATATGATGATGCAGATCATTCCATTTCTGATGCAGATTTACATGATGCACTTGTTGATGAGAGAGCTGATATTGAGCAGTCAAAAACTATGCCAAAATGGATGGTGCAAACTTTGCATAACAGCAAATTAGATGCACCTTTGTCATATCGTACTCGTTTAGGCTCTCATAGTGCCTCCTTTGCATCAGATTGCTATGCTATGGCTGCATCTAGTCCCTGTGATGAGAATGAGCCTGTTTCTTTTGATCAAGCACAGAATTCAGAAAATTGGATGGCTGCTATGCAATCTGAATATGATGCTATAATGAAGAATGGTACATGGTCTTTATGTGACTTGCCTCCTGGCAAGAAGGCCATTAGCACTAAGTGGGTATACAAGCTGAAGTGTAAACCTGATGGTACAGTTGATAGGTATAAAGCTAGGCTTGTTGCAAAGGGTTATGCGCAGGAAAGAGGCATTGATTTTGATGAGACCTTTGCACCTACATGCCATATGACTACTGTTCGGAGCATTTGTGCACTTGCAGCCCATCATGGTTGGAATGTACATCAGTTGGACATCAAAACAACATTTCTGAATGGTGACTTGCATGAAGAAGTGTATGTTTTTCAGCCCCGTGGCTTTGTGCAGAAAGGATATGAAAACCAGGTGTGCAGGTTAAAGAAGGCATTATATGGTTTAAAGCAAGCACCATGTGCTTGGTATGAGAAGATACATGCCTATCTGGTTGCACATGGTTTTGAGAACAGTCCAACTGAAAGCACCTTATATGTTAAGCGTGCTAATGATGTGCTTCTGATCATTGTTGTCTATGTTGATGACATGCTGCTCACTAGTCCTATTGAGAAGCATATTGCTGATTTCAAGGCTGATTTGCATGCCTCATTTGAAATGTCTGATTTGGGGCATTTGCATCACTATTTGGGCATTCAATTTATGCAAGTTGATGGTGGAATGGCTTTGTGTCAAATGAAATATATTGACACATTATTGCAGCGTTTTGGCCTTGAAGACTGTACGCCTATTGCCACTCCTATGGAGACAGGTTTACGATTGAGTCTTCATGATGCTGGAGATGCATTTGATGCTGTTCTCTATCAGCAGGCTGTTGGATGCTTGATTTACTTATGCATTACTCGGCGAGATATTCAGTTTGTTGTCTCACAGATGAGCAGGTTTATGCATTGCCCAGGAGTCACGCATTGGAAGGCGATTAAGCGCATCTTTCACTACTTGAGGTGTACTCGGCTACTTGGGTTGTTTTATCCCAAGGGCGGATCACTATCGCCAGATTTGCATGCTTTCTCTGACTCAGATTGGGCTGGTCGCTATGACACTAGTGTGTCCTTTAGTGGCTTTTGCTTCATGCTTGATAGCTCATGTATATCTTGGTTGAGAAAGAAGCAGCCTACTGTGGCCACTTCCAGTTGTGAGGCTGAGTATAGGGCAAATTTCACAGCTACTGTTGAGTGTGTGTGGCTCAGATGCCTTATGGCTGATTTGGGTGTTGGCGAGTCTTCTGCCACCACCATCTTCACTGACAGTCAGAGCGCATTGGCAGTTGCGAGGAACCATGTGTTCCATGCTCGCACTAAGCACATTGAGGTGCATTAAAGGCCAATTAAGGAAAAATAGGAATTACACAGGATTTTGAGACAATTCTTCATGTCCCAAGGTTTTATGTTTTGACTCATTTACACACTACAACATGCTATTATCTCTTGAGTATAGTATATTAAATTTACACTTTAATATTAAGGATAACTTTTATTGTAAATAAGGTATGAGAGTTGGCCTCAAATTTAACAAGTTAACATAGTAAGTAATATAAATGGGACTTGAATAATTCCCAAATTTCTTGAATAGGCCTTATTATCACTATGTCAAGGAGAAGTTCTCTGCTGGGGAGATCAGCTTGGCATATGTGCCCACGCAGGAGAACATTGCAGACCTTTTCACGAAGGCTCTGCCTAGGGAGAAGTTTGAAGCTTTTCGCAAAGCTTTGGGCTTACTTCGTTTTGTGGAGTGATTTCCACATAGCTTGGCACTTCCTTATACATGAGTGGCAGCTCCTTGTTCACCGCATCACTCCCAGGGGGAATTTGTTGATATATTTAGGTAGTGATGTGTGTGAACACACTAGGACCGCCGGGGCACTTTTTTCTCTCTTTAGGAGGTTTTTTTCCCCCGACTTGTATATATGCCTATTGCCCTAATGGGCTACTTATCTTTGTACATTCTCTAGTAATACATTCAATATTGTGTGTTTGTGCTCCAAGCTTCTTCTTCTTCCTTGTGTTGTTCACGTGCTTCCGCAGACGTCTATCTCCAACAGATCCTCTTTATCAACATTAAAGGCTTTATGTAGAAATGTAACCTCTATATCAGTGACCACATGGGCATACATAAGCAATATCCACATAAGCATAGTAGTGTGTATGTACTCAATAAATATAATAAAATGGAACTAAAAGGTTGAATTGACAACCCAAACATTGTCCAAAAATACCTAGAAGTGTCTATCAACTATGTTCTATTGACCCAAAAAACCTGCATATACTTGTGATAGTTACTCCCAACACAACTGAAAACATTCCAAGAAACCTATAAGGAGACTCAAGATCTAGAAATCCACTTATGAATCTGAATGTAAACTACCAAGGAGACACAATCTCAAGTGCATCTAGTGCCAAGATTGATGTTTGGACCAATCTTTCCACCTATGTAGTTGAGACTATCCCAAAACTACAAAATCAGCTTCTAATTTTTCAAAAGTTTGCACCCAAAGAAATTCTAAAACAAAATCAATGCAAAGAGCCTAAGAAGAAATTTTGGCTCTAAAATAATGTCAACCTAAAGTATCTTCACTCCTATAATCACCAAGCAACTAGGGCTTGGTGGTAAGGAAACCTTCTAGTTAAGAGCACCTTGGGGGAACACCATTGGAATGGGTGGTCTCCCAAGAAGTGCTAGTACTTTGTCTTCCTTGATCGTTGAAGTCCTTCCTTGTGTGCAACTAGTGGCGACTTCGGTGACTTGGATGAGAGGTTATGCCAAGTTCTATGCCTTGGTTGTTGTATTAGACATACGCCTTGGAGGAAGCCACTACATGCCATGAAGTGTTTAGACTTGATTGTTCTAGCTCACTTGCACAACAACAAATACCTTTTGCTTCAAATGATTTGATACCAATGAAGTGGTGCAATGGTGATGCACCATGGTGGATTTCCTTTTGTGTGATCTTCACAATGATGCCCTCATAGTAGAAAATCAACCCCTAAACAATGTGCAACGTACTCCACACAAACCTACAAAACATGTAGAAATTACACAATACACAAAGACCTCGAATGCAAATTCTCTAGGCTTTACAAAATGTGATCAAACACACTATTGGTTGACCAAGCCAATATATGTTTTATTAAAGAACATATACCAAAGTTTGAGGTAGCCATTTTGACTTTCACATGGACATTAATGATAACAACATGAAGTAGCATCACATTTGATTCTTGAGGGACTAGATTGAGGTGAGTTAGAGTGATTTTTTTATAATAGGTTAGGTTTACCATGATCTATATGTACTTCCAAAAAACCCTAGAACTTCTCATTGGTGTATATTCACTACCTTAGAGTGTGAGCAGAGTAGTAGGTATCATGGATTTTCAAATTACATGTGTGGGTTGCACAATGGATCAAAGGATGTGAAAATTAAGACATAGAATCATCAAGGTAAGGTAGTGCATCTTGAATCATTTTCTCCAAAATGACATTTGACAAAGAAGTATTTAGTGAAACCCTATTTTTTTATAGTTATATTATAGTTTTCCAAGGATCATTTTGATCAAATGAGCAGAGAGGGCGATAGAGGAGAGTGGCAAGAGCACATATTTCATAAAAAAAAATCATTTTTATTCACATAATTCCAAGTGTCATGACACTTGGTCGAGTCTGGTGTCATCAACACCAAACTCTCTAGTATCACCAACACCCTGGCTACTATCATCGACTCTCCTTAAGTGTTGTAACACAATTGTTATTGTTGACACCTGCCAAGTGTCATCGACACCTCTTAGGTATCACAACACTTCAATGGTATTGCGACACCATGGTGTCGTGAAGGTGGTGTCAGTGAAATTTATTTGGTGTCATGACACTTGATTGGTGTCACTGACACTTGGGTGGTGTTGAGCGTTGATATATTTAGGTAGTGATGTGTGTGAACACTCTAGGATCACCGGGGCACTTTTTTCCCTTTTAATGATGTCCCCCCCCTTGTATATATGCGTATTGCCCTAATAGGATACTTATCTTTGTACATTCTAGTGGCAATACATTCAGTATTTTTTGTTGTTCTCAAGCTTCTTCTTCTTCCATGTGTTTTTCGCGTGCTTCCATAGACGTCTAACTCCAACAATCGGTATCAAAGCACGTTGTTGCTTCATCTAGGGCATCGTTGACACCTCTTTGGTTGCGGTCTCAAAATCGCACAAAATTTGGTGAGCATATTCAGACTGTTTCAAAGATCAAAACAACTTTGCTATGTCCTTCCAAAATTGCGATCTAAGCTTGTTTCGGCCTCTAAACGCACTATCACAATGCTTGTGTGGGCTATTTTGTCTTTTAGTGCCGAAGAGATATATCGGTTTTAGTTCACCAATATAAGCATCTCGAAGTCTGCTACAGGTCTAGCAAAACTTGTTTGGGTCATTTTGTTCAAGTTTTTCCGATACAATCATTTTTCTGCATCAAGGTATTTTAGTTAGTGGCCATGGCTGAAAGCAGTGACGTATTCCAAATGTTGGTTGTTGAGGATAAGTTGGATGATACCAATTATCCATTGTCGGCTTGTATGATGCATCATGTATTGGTCGCAAAAAGACTATGGAGTATTTTGCATGGTGTTGAAAGAAGTTCTATTACACTTACGAATATAGGTACTACAAATACAAGTATTGAAGCTGATGTAGATGGTGTCGAAGATGGTGATATTCTACAAATTCTTGTTCGTGTTGTTGTTTCTATTGCACCTACTATAGAGAAAAATTATTGGGATGGCAAAGATGCTCAAGCACATGCATTGATAGCTTTGTCTGTCAAACATGCTATTATTCCTCACATTCGCTCTTGCAGAACAACTACGGATGCTTGGGATACACTTACCACATTGTACCAAGCTAGGAATGAGGCTCGTGTTGCTTACCTCTGAAAGACACTTCGAGAGTGAGCACATGAATCAAGGTGATTCTATGGATAGTTTTCTAACAAAGATCAAGGATCTGAAGGAACAATTGATTTCTGCAGATAAAGTCCTTCCTGACAATTCACTTGTGCAGACTTTTCTGAATGGTCTTCCCAATTCATATCAAAGTTTTGCTTCTACTGTTTGTTTGATGATGAAAGGCAATCCAAATGCCTTAACATTTGAAGAGTTAGTTTCCGTTTTGTTGCAGGAAGGCCAATCTAGGTAGAACATGTCTATTATGTGTGTTGCAGATCAAGCTTTCCTGGCTAGTCAGAAGGGCAAAGGAAAATGGAGCTCTTCTACTAGCAAGCAAAAATCTGCAAATGCTCCACATTCGAAGAAGGAAGACAAAGATGAGAAGAAATCAGAAAAGTAGATTTTTTTTTGCAAATACTTTAAAGCAAATGATCATGTCATTAAGAGCTGTCCAAAACTGGCTACTAAAGAGACAAAGAAGAACGAGGCCAGAATAGTTGTTGTAGAGGCCTCTACACTAAAAACAGAGTGTCCGTTTCCCTTAAGGCGCTAAAGTGTCCGTTTCCCAATAGGAAACACGGAGCACCTATGTGGGAAATGGACACACTGTAGCCTGGGTCTGATAATCTTGTGCAGGATAAAGAATGGGTGTTTACTAATGTTTGCAGTTTTGAACCATCTTCTCATGAGCAGTGCATGTCTGCAGTAGACTCAGATGCTTGGTACTTTGATAGTGGGATGACCAAACATATTACCTTGCAACACACTTTCTTCTCTTTACTCGAGCCTGCCCCTACATGGAATGGTGTTACATGCACCAACAACTCCTCTTATCCTGTTATGGGAGTTGGTAAGATCATTTTGACTGCTGCTGATGGTAGTTCTTTCACTTTGTCAGATGCTTTGTTTATGCCAGGGATCAAGAAAAATATGTTATCAATTTTTGCATTAGCCAAGATGGGCTTGATTGTGAAATTTGTTGATGACAAATGTACAGTTCATGATCTGTCAAATGGCGACATCATTATTGCTTCTAGCATTTTATGTCGTGGGCTGTATAAGTTCATAGACAATGAAAGATCTGTAAATGCTTTGACATGTGTAGTACATGATTCTCAAGCTATGTTGAATGCAAAGCTTTGGCATGCATGCTTTGGTCATCTGAATTTTCCTAGTTTGCTATGCCTGTAGAAATCTGAAATGGTGTCCTCTTTGCCCAAACTTGAGGCACCTGGAAAACATGTTTGTGAAGGTTGTATTTTGGGCAAAATGAAGCATTCCTCCTTTCCAAAAGATGGTTCAGTTCGGGCTACTCAGAAATTGAAGCTTGTACATAATGATGTTTGCGGTCCTATGCAGACACCTTCTTTCAAGAACTATATTTAGTTCGTGACTTCATCGATGATTTTTCTAGGCATGCATGGGTATCTCCATTGAAGGCAAAATTTGAAGTGTTTATGTGCTTCAAACACTTTCTGGGTTTTGTCTAAAAATCTGTCAGCATGTAAAATGGGCACCCTTCGTTTTGATCAAGTGGGGGAATATATGTCTTCTGAATTTAATGCATTTCTGGCTAAACATGGTATTAAACATCAGTGTACAATGCCATATACACTTCAATAGAATGGAGTTGTTGAACGAAAGAACAGGTCACTCATGGAGATGGGGAGGTGTATGGTCAAGAGTCAGGCTTTACCACATAGTTTCTGGCTTGAGGCTGTCATGTGTGTAGCATATGTACTTAACAGGTGTCCCACTAAAGCATTGTAGTCGATCAATCCATATGAGGCTTGGCATGGTCATAAACCATCTGTTGCTCATTTGCGTGTTTTTTGTTGTTTGGCATATGCATTAGTGCCTGAACAACATCGCAAAAAATTGGATGATAAAGGAGTACAATGTATTTATGTTTGGTGTAATTTTGAAAGCAAAGGCTATCGTTTGTATCATCCATAGACTAAAGGCATTCTGGTTAGCCGTGATGTTGTTTTGTGGAAGATGCTATTGAGCCCTTACTTTCATGTACAAAGGAGACATCTGTTAGATCCAAAGACATGTATGATACTTTGTTGCCCCTTTTTACAGGTGGACAGTCTAGTGCTGGTCCTAATGAGGCAACTTCTTAGACTTTGCAAGTTTCATGTGATGATGCAGATCATTCTATTTTTGATGCAAATTTACATGATGCACTTGTTGATGGGAGAGCTTTTAATAAAGTAAGTCTATGATCTAAGGATTCGTCCAGATTAGATGGATCTAAAATCAAACACTGTTTGGTTATCCATATGTGTGACCAAAGATCTCGAGTCTAGACTTACTAGAAGGTCATTTACTCTTGTAACCAAGTGATCCACTTAGCCTAGTGGTTAAGACTGAAGATGTAAAGGAGAAGGTCTTGGGTTCAATCCCCATGGGGGACATGGGGAGAGTATTTTTGCCCAAAGAGATCTAGCACCTTCTAGAAACATCCACTTGAGTAAACTCAAGTCAAGTGGGACACTTGGCGCACATGCAATTACATGGTTGATACTTGGATGGTTAGTATCCACCTGCTCAATATGGAAGTCTCCTAGAGAGAACTATCTATAGAGGCATTTGGTTGGGGCGAGAGTCATCTCTCTAGCACGTGGTGGTCATAATCTTGCATTGGTATCAGAGCAAAGTAGTCCTTTGGTTGGGTGAAAAAATCAAGTAACTATTGGCTAGGACCAAACCATTGAACAAACATCCAAGATAGATGTTTGGACCAATCAAACTTCAAGTTCTCCAAATCAAATTCAAATGATCAAGAGTTCTCAAAGTCTTGATTGGGCTAAGAATCCCACCTTAGTTACTAGGTCCATGAACCCGTCATGCCCAAAAATGGACTAGTAATTTGAATCCACCCAGTTCACATGTTTGTGCCTAGATCGCATATCGAGAAACTATGAATCAATTAGGGATGTTTTTAGATCCGTCCTTATTATTCATTCACTACTTTTTACTTTGAATAGTTTCTCAAAGTGCAAAGCCAAAAAGTGTTTTGAATCATTTGGGCAGGGATGCCACCAAAGAGATGAGACATGCTCTTCTAGTTCTAGAACATGACCATGTTCTTCTAGTTTTAGAACACAAGGCTCGATGGTTGCCTACAGTAGATATATAGCTCTATTTTTTAGTACAAAAACATTTTCCAAGGGGGAAAGAATGTAATAAATTAAGTATATGATCTAAGGATTCGTCTGGTTCAGACCGATCTCAAATTGGACACCGTTTGGTCATCCATATGTGTGACCAAAGATCTTGAGTCTAGACTTACTAGAAGGTCATTTACTCTTGTAACAAAGTGATCCACTTAGCCTCGTGGTTAAGACTCAAGGATGTGAAGGAGGAGGTCTTGGGTTCAATCCCCATGGGGGACATGTTGAGATATCAAGCTCAACATGTGATGATCTAGGATGATACGTACCAGTTTTTCGTTTCTCTGACATGTATAGTGGTCATACCGATATATGTCAGGGACACTTCATTGAGCTTTATTAGATTTATCTACCGAGAGTGATGGCACATTTGTTTCTTGCTAGCTCACTCATTCGCGAATATTAGGTTTTTGCTTATGTACTGATCTTTATATATTGCACTTGTTGTATTCTTGTTTTTAGGTCATTCTTGTACAATCATTTTATGTAATAGAAGAAGAAGAAGAAGATCATTCTTCCTTGCCTCAATCTGTGTGTGTGCTTCTCCTTGAGAGTGAGAGTGTGTGTGTGAGCTCTCTTCCTTATCTCCTTCCTCGTGACATGGTATTAGAGCCAGCGTGGCTATAGAGAGCTCGTGGAGAAGGCGACGGTGAAGACTACGCGGCAAGGCGTGGAGAAAACGCGATTTCACAAACGGCCTTCGTTTGCTACGAAAATCACCGTGAAGGTAGAAGACCTCAAAATATTTTCGTGAGTTATCCCTTTAGGGTCACTCGTTTTTGTTAGATCAAAGTTTCGGAGCCATCTCGACCTCCGT
This sequence comes from Ceratopteris richardii, assembly GCA_020310875.1. Taxonomy (NCBI): domain Eukaryota; kingdom Viridiplantae; phylum Streptophyta; class Polypodiopsida; order Polypodiales; family Pteridaceae; genus Ceratopteris; species Ceratopteris richardii. The sequence goes on along the minus strand of CM035441.1, from coordinate 126,007,822 downwards.
TTCGAGCCTGCAAGGTGGGGCCCACAGAAAAACCAGGTCAGTTTCAGAAACTGTAACTTGCGTTGTGTTCGGCAACACTTATATATTCCAGATCCAGAACTTCAAGCGATTCCATGTACTGTTGATACACGAAAACTGTGTTTTTCTGAGATCGAACTGTCACGTCATAGTGCGATAGTGTTCAAGCAGAAGTGCTGCTTGTAGTGTTTTGCAGTGCTGTGAATTGTTGCAGAAATGGCAAACGCAGATGGAATGAGTCAGCTTATGAGCGATAAGCTGGACAAGAACAACTTCCATGCTTGGAGATTCAGAATGACGAATTTCCTGATGGGAAAAGGCTACTGGAAGCACATCGAAGGAGAGAATGAAAATGCTCCATAGTTACCAGAAAGGAATCGGACTGCAGCTCAGTTAAGAGCATATGAGGAATGGAATCAAGGAGCACGAAAGGTAATGTATTGGCTATCTGTTAGCATACAGGATAACATGATTGGACACATACAGGATGCCAAGACTCCAAAAGAGGCTTGGAACAGCTTCGTCACTTTGTATGAGACTAATACAAAGGCACGGAAATTGCAACTCAAGAACGAGCTGCATACATTGGAAAAGAAGAGCATGTCGGTAAGTGACTACACTCTTAAAATCAAAGGCATATGTGAGTCACTTGCATCTATTGGCGTAAATGTAGATGATGATGATGATAAGGTGGAAGTGTGCCTTCATGGTTTAGGAGCTGCATATAAGCAGTTCAGAACTTCCATACAGACCAGGGAAAATATTCCGAATTTTGCTGATCTGGTATCTATGCTGATTATTGAAGAAAAGAATCTTGGTGAGGACTCAAACTCCTAAGGAAAGCCCAGTTTTGAGCAGGTATTCTACTCTGGCAGAGGAAGAGGCAGAGGTAGAAGTTTTGGAAGTGGAAGAGGAAACAGTAACCAAGACCAAGGTCAACAACAGAATCATGCAAGAGGAAGAGGACAGTTTCAAGGCAGGGGGAGCCAAAGAGGTCGCAGAAATTTCCAAAGAAATGATTCAGGTAATGATAGTAAAGGATGCTGGAATTGTGGTAAACCTGGACACTTTGAACGTGATTGCAGGTTAAAGAATCAAAATAACAGAAGGCACCAAAACAACTATGCATCCACAAGTGCAGATGATTCTGAGAAGTTGTTTATGGTTCAACATCACATGATGAATACGATGTCTGCTGGTGTTTCAAAATCGAATGATAATGTCTGGTATGTTGATTCAGGTGCTTCAAATCACATGACCAGTCATGCAAAATGGTTTAGTAGTTTGCAGAAAATGCCAGTTCCTGGATATGTTGAAACAGGTGATGATACATCGCATCCTATTGAGCATACAGGAAACATAGCATTGTCTATGGAGGACGGGAAGGTAAAACATCTTGCTGATGTGTTGCATGTTCCAAATATAACAAAGAATCTGGTTTTTGTTGGACAAATGGTTGATCAGGGATTACAAGTCAGGTTCAATGCTGATGGATTATATGTAAAAGAGTACAAGCATGATGGACGATTGGTTGCCAAAGGAAACAAAATGGGTAGGATGTTCACCTTAAATGTGAAGATTCCTGAAATGAATGCAGCCATGTTTGCAAAAGGTGCAGGAGTTATTGCAGATATAGAGATATGGCACAAACGGATTGGACATGCAAACTTGCAAAGGCTGAAAATGATGAAGTCAAATGAGATTGTCCATGGACTACCAAATTTCAAAGTTGCAGAAATGCAAAAGGTATGTGCAACATGTCAATTTGGTAAACAGTCAAGAGCATCATTTCCACATGACAAGCATGTTAGTGAGAATGTACTAGAAGTAGTACATACAGATGTTTGGGGTCCAACAAAGACCACATCTATGGGTAGTTGCAAGTTTTATGTTACCTTCATTGATGATCATACACGCAAAGTATGGGTATATTTCATGAAAGAGAAGAGCGAGGTGTTCACTCACTTCTAGAAGCTATGGTGGAAAAGCAGACAGGGAAGTACATTCAAACATTAAGATCTGATAGAGGAGGTGAATACATGTCAAATGAGCTTAGTAGTTTTCTAAAGAATCATGGAATTCGGCGTCAGCTTTCATGCAGGTACACACCACAACAGAATGGTGTTGCTGAACGCAAAAATAGACATATTGCAAAAACAGCAAGAGCCTTGATGGCTGAGAAGAATATGCCTCATTGTTATTGGGCAGAAGCTGTGCATACTACTGTATACATCATGAACCAAACTCCGACTGCTGTTGTACATCAAGTTACACTTGAAGAGAAATTTACAGGTAAAAATCCAAACTTATCACATCTGAAAGTTTTTTGTTGTATTGCATATGTACATGTTCCAGATGAGCTGAGGACGAAGCTTGATCCGAAAGCAAAAAAATGTGTCTTCATTGGATATTCCCTTGAGAAAAAGGGGTACTATTGTTATAACCGACTCACACGACAGGTGAAGGTGAGCAGAGATGTGGTATTTGATGAAATGTCAAGCTTCTATGCAGATGCCAAAGAAGGACTGAATCTTGAACCAAATGACAAAGAAAATGCTAAAAAAATCTAGTGCAGAATCTCAAGTTTTGAGTGGACCGGATGCATCACCAAGCAATAGTTCCAACTCAAATCCATGGAGTGGAAGATTGCGTGGAAATTTCAGTCCAACAAATTCATCAAATACATCCAAGAAAGGTAAAGAAAAGCTTTCTGCTGGTAGTAAAACAGGTGCAGGTTTTGAAGATGTTGATGGAGATTCAAGTGGTTCAAAAAAGAGTATTGATGAGGAACTTGGATTGCCCTCTGTGAAGACTCCAAGAGTAAGAAGGGCACATGCAGATGATACAAGAAGAAGTGACCCAGGACCAAGAAGATCTGGGAGGATGCGTAATTCAGTGCCACGATTGACATATGATAGTTACATGGCTTGCCATTGTGCCTACATGACAAAGGTAATACAAGATGCTGAACCTTCTTGTTTTGAAGATGCAATTGGTAATGCAGATTGGGAAAAAGCTATGGATGAGGAGATGGCTGCACTTTATGGAAATGATACATGGAAGCTGGTTCCATTGCCACAAGGAAAGAAATCCATAGGCTGCAAATGGGTTTACAAGGTAAAGCATAATGTTGATGGTAGCATAAGCAGGTATAAAGCACGATTAGTAGCTAAAGGTTATGCACAGACATATGGCATGGATTATGAGGAAACATTCAGCCCTGTAGCTAAAATGTCTACTGTCAAAACACTTGTTGCATTAGCTACAGCAAAAGGATGGACTTTGCATCACATGGATGTGAAGAATGCTTTCCTACACGGTGAGTTACAGGAAGAAGTATATATGGACCAGCCACAAGGATATGAAGATTCAAAGCATCCAGAATATGTTTGCAGGTTGCAAAAGGCTTTGTATGGGCTGAAGCAAGCCCCTCGTGCATGGCATGCAAGGATTGCTGATTACTTAACCAGCATTGGGTTCTCTATGTGTGATGCATATCACTCACTATATGCAAGGAAGGCTGATGATGACATTACTATTGTGGCTATTTATGTTGATGACATGATTGTAGGTGGTGATAATGAAGAAAGCATCAAAGAGGTAAAGAAACTTCTTATGCAGGAATTCGACATGAAAGATCTTGGTGTGCTGCGCTATTTCTTGGGCATTGAGTTTATACATACAGAAACAGGTATATGGATGTCGCAAAGGCAATATGCCTTGAATATGCTGCAAAAATATGGTATGGCTGATTGTAAGCCAATTTCTATGCCATTAGATCAGAATTTGAAATTGGATACTACATCAGGTGAAGCATTGGAAAATGCTACTATGTACAGGAAAATTGTGGGAAGTCTTATATATCTCACAATTACAAGGCCTGATCTAAGTTATACTGTTGGACTTGAAAGTCAATTTATGCAGGTTCCCAGGAAGCCACATTTGGATGCTCTGAGGCGCACTCTACATTATGTGAGTGCTACTTTGGATATGCATTGTTTTATGAAGTTGGTGTGGAGTTGCACGTTCATGGATACACCGATGCAGATTGGGCTGGTAGTAGTCCAGATAGAAGATCTACTAGTGGCTTTCTTTTCTCACTTGGAGGTGCAGCTATTACATGGAGCAGCAAGAAGCAACCCACTGTTGCTTTGTCAAGTACAGAGGCTGAGTATAGAGGTGTTGCAATGGCAGCATGTGAGGCATCATGGCTAGAGATGTTACTTGCAGATTTAGGTGTGGAAGTGCAAAAGCCTATCACTATCTATTGTGATAATCTTAGCAGCATACAGTTAGCATAGAACCCTGTTTTCCATGTTAGAACAAAGCATATCGAGGTACATTATCACTTCATCAGAGAGAAGGTATTAGAAGGTGATATTGATCTTGTTTATGTGAGAACAGATGAGCAGGTTGCTGATATTTTCACCAAAGCAATTGGAGCTGAGAAGTTAAAGAAGTTTCGAGAGATGCTTGGATTACAGGATATGGCGTTGAGCTTGAGGGGGAGTGTTGAGATATGAAGCTCAACATGTGATGATCTAGGATGACACGTACCAGTTTTTCGTTTCTCTGACATGTATAGTGGTCATACCAATATATGTCAGGGACACTTCATTGAGCTTTATTAGATTTATCTACCGAGAGTGATGGCACATTTGTTTCTTGCCAGCTCACTCATTCGTGGATATTAGGTTTTTCCTTATGTACTGATCTTTATATATTGCACTTGTTTTTAGGTCATTCTTGTACAATCATTTTATGTAATAGAAGAAGAAGAAGAAGAAGAACATTCTTCCTTGCCTCAATCTGTGTGTGTGCTTCTCCTTGAGAGTGAGAGTGTGTGTGTGAGCTCTCTTCCTTATCTCCTTCCTCGTGACAGGACATGGGGAGAGTATTTTGCCCAAAGAGATATGGAGCCTTCTAGAAGCATCCACTTGAGTTAACTCGAGTTAAGTGGGACACTTGGCGCACATGCAGTTACATAACTGACACTTGGATGGTTAGTATCCACCTGCCAAAGATGGTAGTCCCTTGGAGAGAGCTATATATAAAGGCATTTGGTTGGGAGGAGAGTCATATCTCTAACACGTGGTGGTCGTAATCTTGTAGAGCTGATATTGAACAGGAAAAACTACACCAAAATGGTTGGTGTAGACTTTGCATGCCAATAAATTAGATGCATCTCTGCCATATCATACTTGTTCAGGCTCTCATAGTGCCTCTTTTGCATCAGATCGTTATGATATGGCTGCATCTAGTCTCTGTGATGAGATTGAACCTGTTTTGTTTGATGAAGCACAAAATTTTGAACATTTCATGGTTGCAATGCAATCTGAATATGATGCTATCATGAAAAATGGTACCTCGTCTTTATGTGGCTTTCCTCTTGGCAAGAAGGCCATTGGCACTAAGTGATTTTACAAGCTAAAGTGTAAACCTGATGGAACAATTGAAAGGTATAAGGCTAGGCTTATTGCAAAGGGTTATGCATAGGAAAGAGGCATTGATTTTGATGAAACCTTTGTTCCTACTTGCCGAATGACTATTGTTCGTAGCATCTGTGCACTTGCAGCTCATCATGGTTGGAATGTACATTAGTTGGACATTAAAACAACATTTCTGAATGGTGACTTGCATGAAGAAGTGTATGTTTTTTAGCCTCGTGGCTTTGTATAAAAAGGGCATGAAAACCAAGTATGCAGGTTAAAGAAGGCATTATATGGTTTAAAGCAAGGACCACATGCTTTGTATGAAAAGATACATGCCTATCTGATTGCACATGGTTTTGAGAATATTCCAACTAAAATAACCTTATATGTTAAACATGCTAATGGTGTGCTTTTGATGATTGTTGTATATGTTCATGACATGTTGCTCACTGGTCCTCATGACATGCATACTGCTGATTTTAAGGCTGATTTGCATGCCTCATTTTTTTTTGAGATGTTTGATTTGGGGCATTTGCATCACTATTTGGGCATTTTGTTTATGCAAGTTGATGGTGGAATGGCTTCGTGTCAAACGAAATATATTGACACATTATTGTAGCATTTTGGCCTCGAAGACTATAAGCCTATTGCCACTCCTATGGAGACAGTTTTACAATTGAGTCTTCATGATGTTGGAGATGCATTTGATGTTGTTATCTATCAACAGGGGAGATTTTCTCTACTCGGGAGATCAGCTTGGCATATGTGCCCATGCAAGAGAACATTGTAGACCTTTTTACAAATGCTCTGCCTAAGGAGAAGTTTGAAGCTTTCTACAAAGCTTTGGGCTTACATCCTTTTGTGAATTGATTCCACATAGCTTGGCTCTTCCTTATACATGAGTACCAGCTCCTTGTTCATTGCATCACTTCCAAGGGGGATTTGTTGATATATTTGGGTAAGTGATGTGTGTGAACACTCTAGGACCGCCGAGGTACTTTTTTCCATTTTTAGGAGGTTTTTTTTTCCAGCTTGTATATATGCGTATTGCCCTAATGGGCTACTTATCTTTGTACATTCTAGTGGTAATACATTTAGTATTCTGTGTTGTGATCCAAGCCTCTTCTTCTTCTTCCTTGTGTTGTTCACGTGCTTCCGTAGACAACTCCAACATCGAGACACTTGATTTGCATCACCCACACTTGGTTGGTGTCACAACACCTAGGTATCATTGGGTTAGTGCCATCGACAAATGGTGTGAAACTTTTTAGATGGTGGTGTTGCTGACACTTGAGTAATGTTATTAGAGAAGGTGTGAGATTCAAATATTGCCTATTTTTGCAAAATTCTCCAAGAAATTGGGTGTCTGAAAGGCACATTTTTTAAAGGAAAATTTGAGAGGGTTTACAACACATAAAGAGTCCTATAAGGTCCTTTTAACTTGTTTTGACCCCTAGAAACCTGATTTGACATAACTTTTCACTCAAATATTAGTGTTTTGAGATATAGATCTTGTTGGAGAGCTCGTTTTGAATCCCATGGAGTGTAAATTGTTTTTTCTTAAAAACCATACATTGATTTTAAGATATAAATTTTTTTAGTTGACCCTTTTGTGATAGTGGGAATCTAGGGATCTTGCAACAAAGTTGTGCAAGTGCTAAAGAGATACCAAGACCACCAAGAGGGTTGAAACAACCAAGGAAGTATCACAAGCCATTGAGCTACAAAGTGAGTTGGCACTAAAGGAAAGATAGTCACCCCAAGGGTGAAGGGTGTGTTTGCACTTAGATTAGAAGAACACAAAAAGTGTATAAATTGTGATTACATTTAACCCAACACCAACTTTCTACATGCACTTAAGTTCTAGTGGAGTACTTGAAAGTAGTAGTAAGTTTGATCTCACCTATTGAGAGTGCCATCAATAGAAGCATGCAAGCCTACTGATCTCACCTACTGAGAGAGCCATCAATAGAAGCATGCAAACCTTCAACTTAGACTTTTCTAGTGAGTCATATTTGGAGTTACGAGAGATGGAAACTTTTTTGAAAATGGACAAATTTGAGATAAGTGTGGAAACTATGTCTACTACTACACCTTCTTTGAATTTGTCAAAACTCTCATGGTGCTTCTATCTACTTAGATGGTCTCAATCAATCTTTAGTAGAACTCCGATACATTAAAGAAATTCAAGTCATCTCTAGGCCTACAATTAAATTCAACGGAGGTTTTCACATAGACAAGATGGGAAGCCTTTACATGGAAAATAATCATCGAGAGAAAATCAATGAATTTGGGAAACTTTACCGACCCTAGGGACAATGAAGAACCAATCACCAGGCCTACGGAAAATTAATACGTAGTAAGAGTCTTGAGGGGAGATAGGATTCCTCAAGATGGTGATCTAGTAGAGTTATACTTGATTTAGGGCATGGGCACCAACCTGAATTACTTCGATGGCATGCACTGCAGTGTGCTCTCCTTCTTGAGAGCTCCACGATGATATCCTTGGAGTAGAAAACTGAGCTCCTAAGGTTGCACACAGTACTCCATACAGGAGCTGCAAAATATGGAGAAAAACACAGTACACAGGGAGCACAAAGACAGACTTCTTAGGTCTTATAAATGCAGTCGAACTTAGAATCTGTGATTGACCAAGCCACTATATGTTTCATTAAAGAACATATACAAAGAAGTGTCTAGTGGCCATTTGGCCTTTCACATGGACACTAACGGTAACAATCTCCCATTAAAGGCCAATATGGCCAAAGTAATTATGGGAGAAAAATAAAGAATGATAAAGGATACCTAAGTGTAAGTATACAAACTATACATCCCACCTGATGGGCATGTTACACAATGTACAAGTGACTGTGTAAGATCAAGAATCAAGTAACCCCCATCAAGTGACAATAGTTTCAAAAGCTATCATGTGGTAGAGCTTTAGTCAAAGCATCTGCAACATTATCTCGAGTGTGAACCTTCTCAAGAATAATGCGCTCAATGGTTAAGCAATCTCCAATGAAGTGATACCTCACCTCAATGTGCTTGGTCTTTGCATGATAGATCAAATTCATAGCCAAAGCAATGGCACTCTGACTATCACTGAGCAAATGAGGTACATGCTGAGGTAAAACCATATCACAAGCAAGACGAGAAAGCCACAACGCTTCCTTACATGGCTCACTTGCTGCAACATACTCTGCTTCTGTGGTGGAAATAGCTGTACATTCTTGAAGACAAGATCTCCAAGAGATAGCACCTTTAGTAAAATGAAAAATATACCCTGATGTAGACTTACGATTGTCTAGACAACCAACATAGTCAAAATATGTGTAACCAATAATGGATGATTTCTACAAGAGATCAAGGATTACGACCACCATGTGCTTGAGAGATGACTCTCCTCCCAACCAAATGCCTCTATATATAGCTCTCTCTAGGGGACTGCCTTCTTGGGCAAGTGGATACTAACCATCCAAGTGTCAGCCATGTAACTACATGTGCTCCAAGTGTCCCAGTTAACTTGAGTTAACTCAAGTGGATGCTTCGAGACGGCTCTAAAAATCTCTTTGGGCAAAATACTCTCCCCATGTCTCCCATGGGGATTGAACCCAAGACCTCCTCCTTCACATCCTTGAGACCTAACCACTAAGCTAAGTGGATCACTTGTTCACAAGATCACAAGACCTCCTAGTAAGCCTAAACTCGAGATCTTTGTTCATACACACGGATGACCAAACAGTGTTCGATTTCAAATCTGTCTAAACCGGGCGGACCCTCAGATCATAGACTTTACTTTATTACATTCTTCCCCCCTTGGAAAATATTTTCTTCCTCGAAAATAGAGCTATATACATACTGTAGGCAACCCCCGAGCCTCATGTTCTAAAACTAGAAGAACATGGTCATGTTCTAGAACTGGAAGAACATGTCTCATCTCTATGGTGGCATCCCTGCCTAAATGATTCTAAACACGGTTTCGTTTTGCACTTTAATGAACTGTACAAAGTACAAACTAGTGAAAGAATTATAAAGGTGGATCTAATCACATCCCTGGCCAATTCACAGTTTCTGGATGTGCGATCGAGGCACAAAACATGTGAACTAGAGGATTCAAATCACTAGTCCATTTCTAGGCATAATTTGAGCATAGACTTAATAACTAAGGTAGGATTCTTATCCCTTGCAAGACTTTGAGAATTCTTGATTCACTTGAATTTGTTTTGGAGAACTTGAAGTTTGGTTGTCCCAAACATCTAACTTAGATGTTTGTATAATGGTTTACTTTGATTCAACAGTTACTTGATTTTTTCACCCGACTAGAGGACTACTTTGTCCTAATGAGTTTAAAAATCCTTTGTAAACTGTAGGAGAAAGTTTACCTTTTTGGTAGAGTCAACCATACCAACTTGACCAATACAACTTCAAAATGAAAATTGTCCAACTTAGGACATTTTCTCAAAGACTTGAGCTAAAAGTTCTTGGGAATTGTCAATCTGTTGAGCAATTCCGAACTTGTCTATTCTAGAGTCTATTGGATTCTAAGAAATAATTTATGCTATAACTTGAAGCAAACTCAAATAAATAAGTCGACTTAGACTTATTATCTTTTGAAGATTGAAAAGGTTCTTGTATATAACATATATCTAGGATGTTTAAGTTAGTTATTTAATTCTAACCGGCTAACCCTGGTCTTTTGCAAAAGGAATCAGATACCATGTATGAGCCTATTCCAAAAGTTTTGGAAAGCGGAAAGAAATAACTAAAACTCTGTACAACCAATTCATACTTTGAAGATACGTAAATCTACTATGAGTCAAAGGCTAGATGACCAAGGACTTTAACTTCTCAAAGATCTGTTTCAACAGGATAGTGAAGCATTTTTTCTACCTTTAAGAGAAATAATCCGGACTCTCAAAAAGAATCAAAGCAACTCGAAAACATCATATAACCACAAAATACTAGTGTGGTAACCAACATCAACGTGTTGACCCACTGAGGTTCTATTGATGAGTTTGTATTCAAATAATGCTTCTTTTGAAAATAAGTTCAGATCCAATTCAGTCTTTCTGACTCCTTACTGGTAATGCAATTCTTGTGCATTTCTTTGAGTCAAAAGAGTGAATTTACTAAGTTTCACTAGGAACTTGGTGCTTGAATTAGTCAATCAAGTCTTTGGTTGAAAAGATCAACTCAAAATCAAAGTCCTACTTTCTTCAGAAATTTATCAATGCAAGAGATCAAGGATTACAACCACCACGTGCTTGGAGAGATGACTCTCATCCCAACCAAATGCCTCTATATATAGATCTCTCCAGGGGACTGCCTTCTTGGATAGGTGGATACTAACCATCCAAGTGTCAGCCATGTAACTACATGTGCACCAACTGTCCCAGTTAACTCGAGTTAACCCAAGTGGATGCTTCTAGAAGGCTCTAGATCTCTTTGGGCAAAATACTCTCCCCGTGTCTCCCATGGGGATTGAACCCAAGACCTCCTCCTTCACATCCTTGAGACTTAACCACTAAGCTAAGTGGATCACTTGTTCACAAGAGCACAAGACCTCCTAGTAAGCCTAAACTCGAGATCTTTGGTCATACACACAGATAACCAAACAGTGTCTGATTTCAGATCTGTCTGAATCCGGCGGACCTCAGATCATAGACTTTACTTTATTACACTTTCCCTCTACCTCAACATAGACACTTGTCCTTAGTGCCACTCAGATATCTTAAAATCATCTTGACCACTTCCCAATGTTTCTTGCCAGGATTAGACATATATCTGCTATCAAATCCCACTACAAATGCAATGTTTGGTCTCGTAGCTACCATAGCATACATGAGACTACCAACAACAGACTGATAGGGAATTTTGGTCCTAAATTCCTTTTCCTCATCTGATTTGGGGCAATCATCCTTGCTCAATTTCACATATGTGGGTAAAGGTGTACTCAATCCCTTTCCACCTTGCATATTGAACCTGTGAAGTACTTTGGATATGTACTCACTTTGAGACAAGTATATGCATCTTTTACTCCTATCACGAGTAATGCACATGCCAAGAATATGTTTGGCATCCCCCAAATCCTTCATATCAAATGTCTGACTCAACTTCTTTTTGAGAATTGACAAATCATAAGAGGACTTCCTAGCAATCAACATATCATTGACATAAAGTATCAATCATATCAATCTGTCATCTGAGCATCTCTTTGTGTAGAGACAATGATCCTCATTACTTCGAGAATAGCCTTGAGACTTCATAAAAGCATCAAACTTTTGGTACCATTGTCTAGGGGATTGTTTAAGTCCATAGAAGCTCTTCTTAAGATTACAAACTAGACTTTCCTTGACAAGAACTACATAACCCTCTAGTTGTTCCATATAGATCTCATATGTAAGATCTCCATGCAAGAAAGCAGTTTTCACATCCTTTTGGACTAGCTCTAAGTCCTCCGTTGCAATGAATCCAAGCAACATGCACAGGGTAGTCATCTTGACCACTGGAGAGGAGATTTCCTCGAAATCAACACCATGTTGTTGCTTAAAACCCTTTGCAACAAGTCATGCTTTGTACTTTGGAGAAGCACTATCTGATGTGAATTTCAGCTTATATACCCATTTACATGGTAAAGCTTTCCTACCCTTTGGCAAAGGTACTAAGTCCCAATTACTATTCTTGTGAATAGAATCCAACTCACTCTTCATGGCATGCTCCCACTTGACGTGATCCTCTGTCTGCATTGTTGGAGTTAGACATCTGCGAAAGCACGCGAACAGCACAAGGAAGAAGAAGACGCTTGGACCACAACACACACGACTGAATGAATTACTAGAGAATGTACAAAGATAAGTAGCCCATTAGGGCAATAGGCGTATCTACAAGCCGGGGGAAAAAAACCTCCTAAAGAGGGAAAAAGTGCCCCGGCGGTCCTAGTGTGTTCACACACATCACTACCTAAATATATCAACAAATCCCCCCTGGGAGTGATGCGGTGAACAAGGAGCTGGCACTCATGTATAAGGAAGTGCCAAGCTATGTGGAAATCACTCCACAAAAGGAAGTAAGCCCAAAGCTTTGCGGAAAGCTTCAAACTTCTCCCTAGGCAGAGCCTTCGTGAAAAGGTCTGCAATGTTCTCCTGCGTGGGCACATATGCCAAGCTGATCTCCCCAGCAGAGAATCTCTCCCTGACATAGTGATAATGCACCTCAATGTGCTTAGTGGGAGCATGGAACACAGGGTTCCTCGCAACTGCCAATGCGCTCTGACTGTCAGTGAAGATGGTGGTGGCAGAAGACCGGCCAACACCCAAATCAGCCATAAGGCGTCTGAACCACACACACTCAACACTCGCTATGAAAGCTTCCCTATACTCAGCCTCACAACTGGAAGTGGCCATAGTAGGCTGCTTCTTGCTCAACCAAGATATACATGAGCTACCAAGCATGAAGCAAAAACCACTAGTGGACACACGAGTGTCATAGCAACCAGCCCAATCTGAGTCAGAAAAAGCATGCAAATCTGGCGGTAGTGATCCCCCCTTGGGATAAAACAACCCAAGTAGCCGAGTACCACTCAAGTAGCGAAAGATGCGCTTAACCGCCTTCCAATGCGTGACTCCTGGGCAATGCATAAACCTGCTCATCTGTGAGATAGCAAACTGAATATCTGGCCGAGTAATGCATAAGTAAATCAGGCATCCAACAACCTGCTGATAGAGAACAGCATCAAATGCATCTCTAGCATCATGAAGACTCAATCGTAAACCTGTCTCCATAGGAGTGGCATTAGGCTTACAATCTTCAAGGCCAAAATGCTGTAATAATGTGTCAATATATTTCGTTTGACACAAAGCCATTCCACCATCAACTTGCATAAACTGAATGCCCAAATAGTGATGCGAATGCCCCAAATTAGACATCTCAAATGAGGCATGCAAATCAGCCTTGAAATCAGCAATATGCTTCTCAATAGGACCAGTGAGCAGCATGTCGTCAACATAGACAACAATGATAAGAAGTACATCATTAGCACGCTTAACATATAAGGTGCTTTCAGTTGGACTGTTCTCAAAACCATGTCCAATCAGATAGGCATGTATCTTCTCATACCAATCACGTGGTGCTTGCTTTAAACCATATAATGCCTTCTTTAACCTGCACACCTGGTTTTCATGCCCTTTCTGCACAAAGCCATGAGGCTGAAAAACATACACTTCTTCATGCAAGTCACCATTCAGAAATGTTGTTTTAATGTCCAACTGATGTACATTCCAACCATGATGGGCTGCAAGTGCACAAATGCTCCGAACAGTAGTCATACGGCATGTAGGTGCAAAGGTCTCATCAAAATCAATGCCTCTTTCCTGCACATAACCCTTTGCAACAAGCCTAGCCTTATACCTGTCAACTGTACCATCAGGTTTACGCTTCAGCTTGTATACCCACTTAGTGCCAATGGCCTTCTTGCCTGGAGGCAAGTCACATAAAGACCATGTACCATTCTTCATTATAGCATCATATTCAGATTGCATAGCAGCCATCCAATTTTCTGAATTTTGTGCTTCATCAAAAGAAACAGGCTCATTCTCATCACAGAGACTAGACGCAGCCATAGCATAGCAATCTGATGCAAAAGAGGCACTATGAGAGCCTGAACGAGTACGATATGACAAAGGTGCATCTAATTTGCTGTCACGCAAAGTCTGCACCAGCCATTTTGGCATAGTTTTTGCCTGCTCAATATCAGCTCTCTCATCAACAAGTGCATCATGTAAATCTGCATCAGAAATGGAATGATCTGCACCATCATATGAAACCTGCAAAGGCTGAGAAGTTGCTTCATTAGGACCAGCACTAGACTGCCCACCTGTAAAAAGAGGCATCAAAGTATCATACATGTCTTTGGAGCTAACAGATGTCTCCTTAGTACATGAAAGCAATGGCCGAACAACATCTTCCACAAATACAACATCATGGCTAACCAGAATGTGTTTAGTCTGTGGATAATACAGACGATAACCTTTACTTTCAGAACTGTACCCAACAAAAATACATTTTACGGCCTTATCATCCAATTTTCTGCGATGTTGTTCAGGCACTAGTGCATATGCCAGACAACCAAAAACACGCAGATGAGCAACAGATGGCTTGCGGTCATGCCAAGCCTCATATGGAGTGATAGACTGCAGCGCTTTAGTGGGACACCTGTTCAGTACATATGTTGCACACATGACAGTCTCAAGCCAAAAACTATGTGGTAAAGCCTGACTCTTGACCATGCACCTCGCCATCTCCATGAGTGACCTGTTCTTTCGTTCAGCAACTCCATTCTGTTGAGGTGTATACGGCACTGTACACTGGTGTTTTATCCCACGTTCAACCAAAAATGCATTAAAATCAAAAGAGATATATTCCCCCCCCTCGATCAGAACAGAGGGTGCCCATTTTACATGCTGACAGATTTTCAGCCAAAATGTGGTCTCTGTGTAGCTATTTGAACCCGCAAGCAAGCTATAGGCACCCAAATTTGTCTTGATTGTGGGCCAGCCTTCATCAACTTCTTGGGTACCCAGATAGACTTCACTTTTACAGAAGAATTTTTGGAAGTCTTCTTATTAGTGTCGTGTCATCAATCACTAATATGAAGTTGAGCCAGATGTTGTGGCTTGACCGCAATAGGATGCTCGCCTTTCCGCACCCACATTTGTTTTGGTGGTTGGGACACCTTGCTTCGTACTTTCTTTTGGCTTCGAGCATAGGTAGTCTGCTTCTTCTGCATTTTATCTACCTCTGGTTGTTGCATCCCAATTGCCTTTGGAAAAGAAGGGAGTTCCAGCGTATCTTTGAATTCTTTGTTGAGGTAATCATCCCTCTGCATCACATAGTGTTGGACAAGAATAGCATGGTCATCTTCATGTGTACTTCGGGAAGGACCAGGAGTTGGTGCCCTTCCTAGTTCCTTGAGTGCTTTATTTTCTAGCTCGATTAGAATGCAATTCTGATTTACCCAGACCTGTAGAAGTCCACTTCTTAGGTTTAGGTTGACTGCATGATCATAGATCGAATCTTGACCCAAGACAAGAGGTTCAGTGAGATCCTCATCTTGACACACTAGTACTTGAACTGTCATTAAAACATCTTGAATGTAGAGGGGAAGTTCCACCTCGCCCATGCAAGGGGTTTCCACACCTCCCAATCCTATGAGATATGCCTCCACAGGATTGACATTTAAGTTCAATTCTCGACAGTAAGAAAGTTTAACAGCACTAGTGGCTGCACCTGAGTCAATCAAGGCCCTTATAGTCCTTACACTCATTCCTTGTCCTATCTCTAAGGTTACAAAAGGACGTCGATCAATTATTCTATGAGAGCTAATACCTAAAACTTCACACATAGCCATATGATATCCTTGAGCTGCATAGGCCTCTGTCCTAGGCCAATCTCTACCCTGTCTTCTCAATTTCATCCTTCGGATGTGTTCCAATGCTTCTGCCTCTGCCTCTTCTCGAATTCGTTTTTCTTCTTCCTTGCGTTTCTTGGCAGTGTTGAGTCGATTTAGCATCTGAAGAAACAGTTGATTTCTGCTGATGAGGTTATACCAGATAGCTCACTTGTGCAGACCGTTCTGAATGGTCTTCCTGATTCATATCAGAGTTTTGCTTCTACTCTTCGGTTGATGATGAAAGGCAATCCGAATGCGTTATCATTTGAGGAGTTAGTCTCTGTTCTATTGCAGGAAGATTAGTCCAGGCAGAACAGGTTGGAGATCAAGCTTTCCTGGCTAGTCAGAAGGGCAAAGGAAAATGGAGCTCTTCTACTAGTAAGCAGAAATCTGCAAATACAGCACATTCAAAGAACCAGGATAAAGATGAGAAGAAATCAGAAAAGCAGAAATTCTTTTGCAAGTACTGTAAAGGGAATGGTCATATCATAAAGAACTATCCAAAACTGGCTGCAAAAGAGGCAAAGAAAAAGGAGGCTGGAATGGTTGTTGCAGAAGCCTCTACACCAAAAACAAAGTCTTCTAATCTTGTGCAGGAAGAAGAATGGGCGTTTACTACTGTTTGCAGTTTGGACCCATCTTCTCATGAGCAGTGCATGTCTGCAGTGGACTCAGATGTTTGGTACTTTGATAGTGGGGCGACCAAAGATATTACCTCGCAGCGCAGTTTCTTCTCTTCACTCGAGCCTGCCCCTACAAGGAATACTGTCACATGTGCCAACAACTCCTCTTATCCTGTTATGGGAGTTGGTAAGATCATTTTGACTACTGCTGATGGTAGTTCTTTCACCTTGTCAGATGCTTTATTTGTGCCAGGGATCAAGAAGAATCTGTTATCAGTTTCTCCATTAGCCAAGATTGGCTTGGTTGTGAAATTTGTTGATGACAGGTGTACAGTTCATGATCTATCAAATGGCGATGTGATTATTGCTTCTGGCATTTTATGTCGTGGGCTGTATAAGCTCATAGACTATGAAAGATCTGTGAATGATTCGGCATGTGCAATTCATGATTCTCAGGCTCTGTCAGATGCAAAGCTTTGGCATGCACGCTTTGGTAATCTGAATTTTGCTAGTTTGCTACCCCTGCAGAAATCTGATATGGTGTCTTCTTTGCCCAAGCTTGAGGCACCTGGAAAACATGTATGTGAAGGCTGTATTTTGGGCAAAATGCAGCGTTTCTCCTTTCCAAAAGATGGTTCAGTTCGGGCTACGCAGAAATTGCAGCTTGTACATAGTGATGTTTGTGGTCCTATGCAGACACCCTCTTTTGGGAATTACCTTTACTTTGTGACTTTCATCGATGACTTTTACAGGCATGCATGGGTATATCCATTGAAGGCAAAGTCCGAAGTGTTCATGTGCTTCAAACAGTTTTTGGTTTTGGTTGAAAATATGTCAGCATGTAAAATGGGCACCCTCCGTTCTGATCGAGGGGGGGAATATATGTCTTCTGATTTTAATGCATTTCTAGCTGAACGTGGGATAAAACACTAGTGTACAGTGTCGTATACACCTCAACAAAATGGAGTTGCTGAACGAAAGAACAGGTCACTCATGGAGATGGCGAGGTGCATGGTCAAGAGTCAGGCTTTACCACATAGTTTCTGGCTTGAGGTTGTCATGTGTGCAACATATGTACTGAACAGGTGTCCCACTAAAGCGCTGCAGTCTATAACTCAATATGAGGCTTGGCATGACCGCAAGCCATCTGTTGCTCAGAAGAGTCTACAACTAACCCAATAACATTGATAGGAGTGATTTTTGGCATATTATTGGGATTCTTTGGGTAGTCTCGTAAGAGATGCTCCTTTCCACAATCTTGGCAAAAGCCCTGGATCATCACTCACTGGGGTTGTGTAGGTGCAGGCATGGGGCAATCACGAATGAGGTGATCTCCTTGACATCTGAAGCACGGTCCTCTAGGGAATGGGGGTCGTACCTACCTAGGTTGAGGTCTAGAGTTGGGGTTTGTGTACATTACATTTGCATACTCTGGCTCCCAACTAGGTTCACTTGGCTCTTCAAAGTAATATGACTCGTTATGCTCAGGTGACTGCATGTAGTAGGCCTGGGGGCTATGTATATGTGTAGAATCAAAACTCTGATCACTAGGGTCACCTTTTGAAAGCAATGTAGTGACTGGGACTATGGCTCTATTTAGATTTTCTTCTACAGCAGCGTACGTTACTGGAATCACATTGGCTGGAGCAAGAGGTTGCTGGGCTAGTACTAGCTGGGGTCTCTACTGGGCCGAATATTGTGGTTGATAAGGTTGCTGGGGCCTAGCATATTGTTGTGGTGAGTACTGGCCCTGGTATCTTCCTTGTTGTGGATGAGGTTGAGGGTAATTATGTCTGATAGCTTGTTTGTTATAAGGGCAATCTTATGCGGTGTGGTTGGTGTATCTTCGCTCTATTGTGCAATACTGGCTATTAGGATTCACTTGTGGTTGCGCCATGATGGGACATACACTCACAAAATGGTCACCCCCACAGGTGTAGCATCGTCTCCCTGGGGTAAATTGGGATATTTGTTTGCTCGAGACACCTAGTTTCTGAGCTACTTTCTCTGTTAGTTCCTCAATTGATGTAGATTGTCTGGAAGAGAGGCTAGAAGAGCTATCTGAATCTTGGTAGATCTTTGAAAGCTCTAGCTCCTCTCCTAGATTATCCTCTATGTCTATACACATGCGTACGCATTCTTCTATGGTCCTAGGGTCCTTTAGGTACACATATGATCTCAACTTTGTACTCAGTAGTCCATCTAGGAATAAAGTCAGCTGTTTGGCTAAAATGGGCAACTCTAGAGCAGGGCATCTCTCTAAGTATTGCCTAAACCTTCTTCTTGCCGGTCTAACAGTCTCTTGAGGTGTCTGCTTGAAGCTGTGAATCAATGAGGGAGTGTTATGTCATATGCCACTCTTAGAGAATTCAATGATGAAAGCCTCGAGAAGTTGGTCTATGATTCTGAACTGTCTCTCATTTAGAGGTTGAAACCATGTAAGGGCTTTGTTCCTAAGAGTGAGACCGAAAGCATTGTACTGCGTGAATAGGTCCTCAACTTGTTCAGCTCTCCAGACTTGTCTAAATTCGACCACATGATCATATGGATCTTCAGTGCCATCAAAGTAATTCTTCATGGACTTAACTAGCTGTGTAGGTCTCAAAGTCCTCATGTGCTCTCTAGGTCTTGGCAGAGGGAATTCATCTGCATTTCTTGGATTTCTTGGAGCCCTAAGTCTCTTAGGTTCCACTCTATCCGTTTTCGTTCTTGTTCTTTCTCTTCCCAACGGGTTGGCAAAACTCACTTCTGGCCTATCTCTACTTCTGTCCCTTTGAGCTCCATGAGCTTGGGATGTTCCCCCTCTTGGGTGTCCAAAAGAGACATTAGATCTTGGTTGGGGGAAAACAAATTCACCCTTCCAAGTGTAGGCATGCCTACCATGTTTTGTGACCACAAAGATCCTCTTTGAAGTGTTGTCTAAATAAGTCACTTTGCCTGGGCTATCAGGGCCTTTGAACTCATAGATTGTGAGTGCTCTGACCTCAATTGGATGATCAAGCTTATACCTCCAAAAGGCTTCATCAATCTCTCGATTTAAGAGAAGGTCTATGCTCTTATTATATTGGGGCACCCACTCTGGTGTGATAATTCTAGTGAGCACTGATTTGCCTCGAGGGGTTTTAGGCTCTCCACTTATGTTCCCTTGCTCTAGGTCACCTATGTCCGGCTCTAGAATCACATTCCCGAATTTATCTATCCTATCTGGGTGATTGGTGATCACATATATGGTTCCTTCTTTGTCCAGGTATGCTCCATTTTCAAACTTGACTGCTGGATGTTCTAGTCCAATGGGTTGATCTGGGTTCTTGATTTGGACCACCGATCTTCCTAGGCCGTCCTCATAGATGCAAGCACCTAATCGGTTGGTCCTAAGGTATTCTAGTTGCGTCTTATAGGGACCTTTGACCCTATGCAAATATGGCACTCCTGAGCTTCCTGTAGGTCTCTCCATACCCTGAGACATCTCGGACTCATTGGTTTCAGAGCTAGGGTAGTGCGAATAATGGCTCAACTGCTATGCCCAAGGCCTAGCAATATGATTGACACTAGCCTCTGAAGACATAAGACTCCTGAGCTTCCTGTAGGTCTCTCCATACCCTGAGACATCTTGGTCTCACTGGTTTCAGAGCTAGGGTAGTGCGAATAATGGCTCAACTGCTATGCTCAAGACCTAGCAATATGATTGACACTAGCCTCTGAAGACCTAAGACTTTGTCTATCTCTCCCTAGGTGTCGTCCTGATCTAAGGTTCATATGCCCAACCGAATAATCCCAATTTTCCCAAGTACCACCTCGTTGCTGATCAATTTGTATCAGTCACTTAGTTCCTTTTTAGTTGATTATCGTGTTTTAAGCTCTTGTCTGTATCATGTCGTCAGGAATACTTGAGTGAATTTCCACACTTTAAGTTGTTCGTTCCACATTAAATTATTTTCCTTTAAAGTTATCAACCGCACAGAGATTATGTTTTAGCTTGAACTTGAGTATTTAAGTAGTCTTCAACTTGATAGATGCCTATCGTCACCCTGACTTACTTCTAGCACTACTCACACTTAGTCTAAGCTAGGAATTCCAACCTCACTTGCTGATCCCTTGCTCTTTAGTGCTCAAGAATCCCGTTCTCAAGCTAGGAATTGACAGAGAGAGTTGAGAGTTGAGAGTTGAGAGTTGAGAGTTGAGAGTATTCCAACCTCACTTGTTGATCCCTTGCTCTTTAGTGCTCAAGAATCCCGTTCTCAAGCTTGCAGAATGCCCTTGCTTTGGATGCCCTCTAGTGCTCTCAATGGACCTGTAATAGTCCCAAAGTTAGCTCAAGACTTAAATTCAAATGACAGAACCAATCACTTCCATTCATGTAATTCAAACATTAATTTGCATTGTGCCTTTATGGAAAACAATTCTAGAGATCCATTAGTTTTGTTCCCCCACAAGATTTCCAACAAGCCTAAGATCATCCCGAACGGATTTCGTATGAGGAAGTTATGATAGTTCAGGGTTTTGGAGTTAAAACAGGGTTCAAACAAGCTAACAATTCATAGGATTTTTCTCGAAACACAAGTGTAGGGACCTCACAAAATGCTAATTGATAGGCCAATATGCCCAAAATTACCCCCAAAACTTTAAACAATAAAACCCTAAAATTTTAGTCGAAAAAGCTTGTCAATCGCGATCGACAGGTCTGTCAATCGCGATTGACAGAGGTGTACGTCGGGGTCTGTCGGTCGCTATCGACACGTTAGTCGTGATTGACGATGTCAAACGCGATCAACAGTCGGTCGTGGGTCCTGTCAATCATGGTTGACACTTTTTCCATAATTTTTGTCGTAATTTCAGTCAATCAGGGATGTGTCCATCGCGATGGACATGTGGCAACGCGAGTCTTTGAGTCAACCATGAAATTTCAGTCGGTCACGATCGACGGTGTCGATCGCGATTGACTGAGTCATACGTGGCAGTCCGTCAGGGTCTGTCAGCCACGATTGATAGAGTTTGTCGATCGCGATTGACAGAGTCTGTCGATTGTGGCTGTCGATCGCGATCGACAGTTTTGGTCGCGATTGACAGAGGATTAAGGAATTTTTTAATTTTGATTACTATTTTGCAAAGTGCTCATCATGGGTATTCTTGTGGTGTACTTTGTTTTACCAAAGGAGCAATTTTTCTATCGATCGCGATCGTCAGAGGTCTGCGACATAGAGACAGGGCCGAGCTTTTTCGTACCTACATAGCCTGCTCGAGAGGATGATACAACAAAACCTGCAAGGAAGCTCAAAAAACATGCAATAGTAGCGCACACAACTCGCTCTCTCGCTCTCTCTCACAAGTAAAATGAGGGAAATGGAAGGAGAAAGGAGATATGATAAAAAAACTGAAATTTTCGCGATGATGGAGATGGAGGTGGGATATGGTGAGGATGATGATGGTGAAGTAAGAAAGAGAAAAGAAAGTAAAGAAATTACCTACTACGCCAACGTCACAACTCTACGTCTTACCATCACACACTCGTTCTCAAAGCTCGATCCTCGACAATGGCGCCAAAATTTGGTGTAGCTCACTGATGAGTAGCACCTCCTTTAATGTCAATCCGGGAAGACGTGAGAATGGTATGAAGACCTCGAACAAGTGATGGCACAAGTGTGGGAGTGAGAAGCACTCTAACATGCACACACATACAGACACATGCGCACACAAGGCAAGAACAAAGAGAGAGAGACAATGGAGTTCTTTAGATTACTCAAAAGTGCTCTTACAAGTTTTTGACTAGCTTTGGCCCTGTCCAGACCTAGTGTCCGGCCTAGTTAAAAATTAGGTTCGAGGGCCTATTTGGGGGCTCAAACAGAGTCTAAAAAATGTGAAAATTGATAGGTAGGTACTTCTAAAGCTCCTCAAGATCAAGGACTCCTAGGCTTGCACAAAATGGAGCTACAAAAATATGAAATGGTATTTACAATGGCTTTTAGTGATGAAAATCACTAATTTTGTAGGGATTCTTCTAACAATTTAACATACACTTTCTGGAGCTCCCTACTTGCTCCTTCTTCTTGTGTGTCCACCTCTTTGATGTGCTCCTGTGATTTGTCCTTGACCTTCAGCTTCATAAAAAATGATGGCCTACTTGCAAGATCTTCTTTGACTGCCTTGCCTGCTTGGCCCTTCACGTTGGCTCCCTTGTCTTGTAAGTCCTTGACCGCCCTGACCACTGCCAACAATGACACAATAATATCAAGTGTCAACACATCAACATAATGAGAAATAGCATAAATTTCTTCAATCTTCACAGTCGAGGTAGATGGTGCAGGTAACTATTTAACATGCCCATCAACATTCTGTCCTTTACCTTTAGCATTCTTTAATGCATAACAATCTTTCTTCATGTGTCCTTTCTTATTACAATAATGGCATTCGATATCCCTCTTCCTTGATTTACTTCTACTCTTATTATTTGTTGACTATTCTTTTCCTTTTTCTTGCTCCTGCCACGTTGTTGATTCTTTCCTTGGTAAGAATCACAAACATTATATGCATCTCCACTCTGAGTGCCAACCATAGACTTTCTATGAATCTCCTCACTGAAGAGTGCTCCACATATGTCATCATACAAAAGTTTACCACTAGGTGCACTATTGCTAATAGCTATGCAAAATGTATCCCATGATGACAACAAAGTGCATAACAGTAATACTGCTTTCATTTCATTATCCATATCCATTTTTTGAGCCTATAACTGAGAGAATGTAGCATCAAACTCATTTAGATGAGCATCAACACTATCTGTGTCCTTCATACGAAGGTCATATAATTTTTTCATCAGATAGACTTTATTTGATGCCGTCTGTTTTTCATATGCATTGCATAACTTCTTCCAAAGCTCCTCTATGCTTTCACAGTCTAATACTGTAAACTAAACATTATCTGCCAGGTGCAAGCAAATGGTAGACTTGGCCATTTCATCTAACTCATCCCAATCATCTTCATCCATATCAACAGGCTTCTTTGAAATTCCATTTACTGGCTTCCATTACCTCCTTTGAATCAGCACATCTTTAAAATGATTCTTCCATAGAGAAAAGTTTGTGCCATCAAATTTTTGGATCTCAAAATGGTCTTTGCCCTGCAAGTTATAGCTCCTCCTCGGAACACTAGCACTAGACCGTGATCCACCGGATATGCGTGAGACCTCTGACGCCATAATGGTAGAAAATTGAATTGAATGATAGTGGAGATAGAAGAGTCCGAACACCAACGAATAAGTGTATCAAGGAGTAAATCGACCACTGTATAGTTGACAAAACCAAAAAACTAGAAAAATGTTTCCAGAGTATCCTCTGCAAAATGAGCATATGACCAGTGTCAAAATATCATAAAACTACAAGTACTAACATGTTTGCCTGCATAGTGAATCACTGACTCCATTGCATCTAATCAGTTATCCAATAGAAGCCGACTAGGCTTATCGAGCACTTATGAATAGCTATCATACATCTCCTCTGGCAATGCTAGGTAAGTCTTCCACCTGCATCACCAAAGAGACCGCGATATCTAGGTGTCTCCCAGTTAAGAAAAACTCACCACGACCCTCTTTATCAAACCTAAAAGGCTTTATGCAAAGAACGTAACCGTTATATCAATGACCACATGGATGTACATAAGCGGTATCCACAAAAGCATACATGATGTGCATGTGCTCAAATGATGTAGTAAAATGAAACTAAAAGGCTGAATGCACAACCCAAAAACTAGCCAATAACACCTGCAAGTGAATGTCAACTCTAATGTTTTTGGCTAAAAAAAACTGCATAAATTTGCATCGGCTCCTCCCACCAAAACTAAAATCTTTCAAGAAACTTGTAGTTTTACGAGTGTGGTTGAAAACACAGCCCAAAGGTTGATATTTTATGTTGGAGAAGTACAAAGAACACTCTTCTTGATGTTCTTGGACCTGTGTGAAGAGAACTATGTGCGGAAGTACTCCAAAATGGCTCCAAAGGACACCCCAAAAATGCTTCAAAGATAGGCTTTGAAAGCAAAGAATGAAGCTTTGAGGGACCACAACATGTTCAAGGTAATGTCAACCTTAGTCTTTCCCTTTCTTCGGACACCACAAGAGTGTAGCTTAGTGGCAAGAGATTGCCACAGTTAAGCGAGCTCCAGGGGGAACAGTACTCGCATGGGTGACCTCCCGGGATGTACTGAGAACCTCTATATTCCTTGATCGTTGAGGTCCTCCCTCGCGCATAGCCAATGATGCCAACTGTGACTTCGGTGACTCGGATGACAAGGTATGCCTTAGTCACCGCCTTAGTCGTAAGCCTTAGAGGAACCCGGGGGGGGGGGGGGGGGACTATATGTTTTATTAAAGAACATATACAAAAAAGTGTCCAGTGGCCATTTGGCCTTTCACATGGACACTAACGGTAACACAACCTTGCCACCATCTATGAGTTACAAGATCTAAAGGAGACTACAAGAGTGACATATCTAGATAGAACAAAGAGGAAATACAAGATGGAAGAATCAGACAAGGTTGGGTACACTTATATGAGTCGGCCTATATTTCCTTTAAACAAACCAACTTTAGACTTTAGTAATAAGGTTAATAGTAGTGGTGAACAAGAAAACATGAACCACAAGCAATTGGCTAGTATTCCACCCAAACTAGAGATGTCTTTTCATCCAACATCTCAACTTTCTATGTCAAATACTATATTTTGGAAACCTATTTCTACCACAACATCACTTGCCAATAGAACTATCATGGATTAGGTTCAACCATTGTGTCCATTCGTTCTAGTAATCCCAATGCTAGTAGATGGAGGAAGGAGGCTTAGACCTTCTTAGGTAACCAAATGCATGAATAACCATTATGATGGCTTGCGAGACCCATAAGATCATGTAGCATGATTTAAACAAGTATTGAGGGCTGAGCAAGTAGATGTGTTTTTCACCTAGTATGAAGGATTTAGCCTAATCTTGGTTGGTATGGCCGTAGTTTGGTTTCAGCCATTAAACATACATAACTTTGCCAACATCGAGTGTCTCTTGGATGAGTTTATTGGTGAAATTGCAAAGAGAGGATTCAAGAATGACACTTCATCTCTTATCCACAATTTTAAAGAGGATAACCATGAAATTTTATGGCCAGTAGTCAGATGTTTCAAGCAATATGTAGATAGATGCCCAAAGACAAAACAACTTTCTCATGCAAAATTGATCGACTCTTTGTTTTTAGAGGGACTTTTAAAGGGAGGTTTAAGGACTTTGGTATATGTTAACAGGCTTGACAATATTGACACATGTCTAAAGGAGTGTGTAGACCTATTGGAAAACTTGGCTAAGGACTTGAAGGTACCCCAAACTTCACCTAAGTCAAAAGATTTCTCAAGTTTAGCCTCTTATCATAAACCATCTATAGATGATTTAGTAGTATTAGTGCTAAAAGGGATTTGGGTGTAGAATCAAAACAATTTGAGACTATATCCTTCTCAACTTGCACGGATGCCTATGTTGAGAAAATGTATGTAGTATAAAGGGAGACCACCTAATCCAAGATTATACTTGGGGAAAAGCCTTCAACACATCACCTTTTACTTATGCAAAACCATAGATGCCATGAGCTACCTTGTATACATTGAGTAAATTTCACAATCACATGATAAATAATTGTCTCTATTATAGACAACAAATGAGGAAATGTCCACAATATCCATATTGACCATATCTTATCCTCTAAGAGATCAAGCAAGGGAGGTTCCAAGATATCCCCAATATCAAGGACCCCTTTAGCTCAGAGAACGAGTGAACAAAAGAACTAACCTCCACCTCAAGCTCAGTCAAGACAATAGCCTCCTGATCCTTAGATCATAGTACTACTAAAATATAGTGGATGTGAGCATAACATAGAGCGAGTGGTAGTGCCAGCTTTTAATATGGACTCATTCAATCAGGACTAGAGTAGCCAATATTTTGAGTATTGTCTTATGAAAACCCTTCCAATGCCTATGAAAACTCAGATGAGCAACACTATGAGTACAGAAATGATTCAAACCCACATGAAGTAAAGTGTTCTAACTTGACGTAAGCAATACCACTCAACCCAAAAGTACTTTTTTGTCATTGTGATGGGGACAATTTCATAACAATTGTCCCATGCCTATGTTACCTCATGCAAGAAAGTGAGAAGGACAGTGTGAAAATTGTGCCAAAGAACATCTCTTTGAAGATTTTCCTAAGAATCCGAACCATGCACAACAACCTCTTGATGGAACAAAAGAAGCAAACCTCAATGTCCATTCATGGAGATAAACTTCGAGAAAAATGCATATGCATTGGAAACTTCCTTTGTATTGGAAGGCAAATTGAGCCTAAGTATAGCTGTGGATGATGCCATTAATTTAAAGGAATTCTCCCAATTACATTGAAGAATATGAGAAAACACTTGATATTCGTCACGCTTCTACCATGAGGCTGAAAAGGCCAAGAACCAGTGATGAAAAATCACAAGCCGTGGATGAAATCAAGAAGGCAAAAGTTCATTGCACATTGACTCTTGGTGATCTATTACAACTCAAACATCAACTTCGGGAGCAACTTGTGGATCACTTAAAGGGCATTAAGCAACAAGAAGAGGAAATCAAGTAATGCTGAAGAAGGACAATCGATAGTCAAAGTCGCTACAAGGAGACTAGTGTGAAAGGAAGTGAGGGAAACTCTTATCTCTCGATCAACGTCAATGGATACATGACAAACACTATCCTTGATACTGGTGTAGGAGTAATTACAGCTACCAAAAATATCTCACAAAATTAGGGTAAAGCGGCTTTAAGACAAACCAAGATGAAGTTGCAATTCCCAAATGGCCACATAGACTGCTCCATAGGGCTTCTAGAAAATGCAAATTTGACCACATGTAGAGTTGAATTCAAGCACATTCTTGCTATTTATCAATTTGGAAAAGCATGCAATTATGAAATGATTCTAGGGAGACCCTTCATGCGTTAGTTGAAGGTAGTGCAAGATTGGGGAAAAGATTCCTTATATCTATAATACCATGGGACAACAACCAATATAGATTTACACAACTTCTCTTATAGAGATGTACACCCTCTCTAGTGGAATCCAATTCATAAAGAACAAAATGATATTCCAATCCATATTGCAAACCTACGTTGTGGTCGTGCTATGCAAATCAAGCAAGCAAACCGAATTGGAAGCAGCACTTCAAAGTTCTAGCAAGAACGTTCAACCAAAAGTAAATAAAAGAAAATGGATATTGGTGATTTCTACACCTGAAAGAGTTTTATTTAATGTTTGTTGATGCTTGGAATGTACGTTTCACATTTCGTTATAATTGAAAGCATGCGAGATTGAATTGGTATCCTTTCATCTTCATTGTGTATCGGTAAAGAGAATGCACCTCTATCCTTGAATGCACCTCTTTTTTCTCATTGAGAAATACTTGTTGCATGTGTGCATATGCCATTGTTTTAGTTGCTTTCTTCAAGGTTTTCATACCAGCATATGTCTCAAGTTGTAGATGAATATGCATCTATATATAAGTGTGTTTGAGTATGTGCGCTTATGAGTATAATGTATGTGCTTGTCTATATTAAATATGTGAATATTTTTTATGTGTGCTTAACAATGTGCGATATACATGATTGCATATGAACACACATTATATGCACATTTGAATATATGTATGTGCATGCATGTTTAATGTTTGTGCATGTGTGCGTCTAACGCACGAGTACATGGTTGTGTGTGCGTTGTGTTACATGATTATGCTAATTAATTTATTGTGTACATATGCATGTGTGCATAAATATATGTTTGTGCGTATGTGAACATACGATAAGAACTATGTATGCGTAGTATGTATGTTATGAAGTAGAAAAAGGAAAGGGGAAACGTAGAAAAAGGGAGAGCTTGGACAATCAGATTTTTTTGCCTCGCACGTTGGAAAAAGGGTTCGAGGGGGTGGAAAATAGGTTAGCGGCATGATGAAGCGATTACTGAAGGTTAGCGGCACGTTGGAAAAAGGGTTCGAGGGGGTGGAAAATAGGTTAGCGGCATGATGAAGCGATTACTGAAGGTCTAGGCGGAATTGAAGAATGGGGACAACTGAAGAAAGGGCAACTGTAGGCATCATCAGAGAACATAATTCTTCAAGGTAAATAGAGACAACAGATAGGAGGTATACATGTCATAGTGTTTGCTCATATCGAAAGCCTGATGGCGAATAGAGAACTGTCGAAATAAGCTTCACAATTCATGGATAGATTCTTTATGGCATCAATGTCAAGGACACACATCGTATTCCAAGAAAAACTCTAGCAGAGACACAAGGGGACGACAGCATCCTGGAGAAGTACTTAATGTAGAACGGCAGCTTCTGTTTTAAGAGATCATCGAACTCTGATTAATTCACTCCTGCAGACGCTGATTCCATTTATGGTTCCAATGGAGAGCCTCGTTCTAATGCAAAGTATGACTAAAATCTCATTTTCTAAGTAAGAATAGATAGGTATGTCTTGGGGTGGCTCTCACGAAAAAAAGAAAGATTTGGAGGAGGAGCTTTTCTAAGTTTGCGCTAAAGACTTGTTCAAAAAAAGAAACAGATCAGAATCGATTTCTTTTGTGGAGGACTTCTATTTTTTGTCTTCATAGTTTTTTTTCTTCAAGGATAGAGTAGTAGAATGGGAAACTACATATGCGATGAGATGTTGGTCAAATGGGAGAGGAGGTAGGGCAACAACTGGGGTTCAGTGGAGAGGAAACTTTTGAAACATGCAACTCACCATCATAGAAGAAAAAGAAGGGTAGGCTCATCAGACCGGAAGGGCAAGCTCATCAGACCCGAAGGACACGCTCATCAGAGAGAGGAAGTTTTGGAAGATAATTACAGAACACAGGATTCCATCCATGCAGATCATACCAAGCTACGAAGCTGCTGTGCCTCCACCACATCTATGTCAAAACATGGAAGTTTTGCAGGTTAAGTGATCACAAGCTTTGACGTCTCTTGCGTTATCTAACCTGCATGAAACTACAGAGGGAGAATGGACAGTTGTTCTCCACGTTGTAAACTGTTGAAGATGCATGCAATATATATATATATATATATATATAGAGAGAGAGAGAGAGAGAGAGAGAGAGAAGTGGTAATGTGCATTGGAAGGAAGGCGACGAGACTTTCAAGCAGACATAGTGCACAATGACAAGGAAGTAGATGAATTGAGGATATACGTTTACCCATATAGGGAATGCGAAGGTTCTGCCAAAGATTTCCATGAAGAATTGTCCATTCCTCATTATTGCGATAATATTGATTAATATAAATCGATTGGTGAATGAATCAAAGAGATTATGTGTTGGAATCAATGTCAACACAACGAGCTTGGAACCTGAGGGAATGCCTCCGATCGACTAGAAGTCACAAGGTATGGGAGTATAATGTTTTTCTTCTCAAAAGATAGCAGTACAAAAAAAAATTATGAACTCATATTCTTGAGGACCACCTATATATGGCACACAACAACTGTGGAAGATTTAGGACGGAGGAAGTCTATGCTTTATTGTTATTCCCAATGGTGCACCAAGTTGATATGAAGAAATGCAATACAAGCAAAGTAATTAAAGACTACAAAAAGTTCCGATGAGCAAATGTGAGACATATACGTGAATATGAAGGGTCATTGATGAGCTGCACAATAGAGATTATGGAGAAGCCAAATTCAGATGTTGAACATTGATTAATGTGCATCGAAGTCAACATAGATAGTTGACAAATATGCAGAGAAGCGATTCCAGAGATTTGTGAGCAGATGGATGGCATCAATTCTGAATCGGGTAGGCCCTTTCAATGGAGGTAGCATACCCAAAAGAAAATGGAAAAACAAAATCCATTACAAGCGAGATGGGCACATCTATTTTATTATAGCACAATGAAAGCGTAATTCTAGAGTCATCTGTTCTGACTTTTGACAGATGATGTGCAATTTTGGATCTTTGAAGCTATGAGTATGAACCTCCGAAGCTCGTTCTGAAGCATGGATGAATAGGTTATGTGCATTGATTTGTCTTAATTAATGTGCCTCCATGGCCCTGTTTTAAGGTTTAGTTGAAGTTTCCCATGTAGTATTATCACGCAAAGTCTTCATTTGTGGTTTGTACCGATTGCCATCTTTCTATAACCTATTCATATGGGCAGCATCAAGTGATTTGACAAACACATTAGACACTTATAAATTTTTATGAGCTGCTGCGATTACTTGTCTTGATAATTAAATGTTTTGAAATTAACTTCGACTTGGAAACCCCTAATACTTCCATTCCTTTGAAATGCATATCCAAATTTTCATAGGCAAGTGGATTGAATTTTTCTTTTTTGAGCAAGAAACACGTGATTGGTACTAGAAAAGACATGTCTAGTTGTCGACATATGCAGCACATGAGAGTCCTATTTATCCTTGACAAAAGCTAGTTCTACACCACTACGGCCACAGAAGATCCATCGTGAAAAATTTGGGCCTCATGGGAATGGCAAACGATATAAATGATGATGGATCCATAAAGAGTAACTAAAACGTATTGCATTGACTATGCTCACTTCACTATATTAGTCATCCATATTATTACTCCTTAGAATCTCGAATACATTCTAGTTCTAACAGTACAAGTCTTCATGAACTTCTCTATTTCTTGGACTAACTCTTACAATGTAGCAAAATCTTTGGTGTAAATGTGGATTGAGTTTGTAATCACTTAAAGTTGTAGAGTTGATTTGAGCTTCTGTTCATATTGTTTGTGAAACTTAACTTACAAATATCAAGCTAAAAGGGAAGTTGGTTAGGCCATTGATTCCCGATGCCCGATTTTCACTCTTAGTTGCACACATCAAAATGAAAAAGTGTCGTCCAAAACTTGTCAAAGCTTATATGCTAAAGAAAGGGAATTAAATAATGCAAAAATCAACAAACTAATTCAAGCTCCTTCCTTAATCTAACCCCTCCTATTATGAACTCTGCGACATACCTCATGAACCCGACATGAAAGAAGGGGATGAGCAAATCATAGAGCTAGTGAACTCAAGAATGAGTTAACCACCAAAAATTGAGGAATATAGCACTTGTGACATGGAAGATCTTCTAGCCCAATTCGTACACTTCCAACTAGAGGATAGATGAAAAAAAGCTATCCAGACTCTTCAGGCGGCTAGTCAAGCGATGCGGATTTTTCAATGGGCAAAATATATCTAAGTTCTGTCACCACAAGGAATACGGGTGCATAGCAACAGTTAAGGTGACACAGTTTTGTCGCTATAAAATTGCAAAAATGTAGAACAAAAGCTTCTGATCATCGAACTCTGATTAATTCACTCCTGCAGACGCTGATTCCATTTATGGTTCCGATGGAGAGCCTCGTTCTAATGCAAGGTATGACTAAAATCTCATTTTCTAAGTAAGAATAGATAGGTATGTCTTGGGGTAGCTCTCACGAAACAAAGAAAGATTTGGAGGAGTAGCTTTTCTGAGTTTGCGCTAAAGACCTGTTCAAAAAAAGAAATAGATCAGAATCGATTTCTTTTGGTGGAGGACTTCTATTTTTTGTCTTCATAGTTTTTTTTTCTTCAAGGATAGAGTAGTAGAATGGGAAGCTACATATGCGATGAGATGTTGGTCAAATGGGAGAGGAGGCAACAACGGGGGTTCAGTGGAGAGGAAACTTTTGAAACATGCAACTCACCATCATAGAAGAAAAAGAAGGGTAGGCTCATCAGACCGGAAGGGCAAGCTCATCAGACCCGAAGGACACGCTCATCAGAGAGAGGAAGTTTTGGAAGATAATTACAGAACACAGGATTCCATCCATGCAGATCATACCAAGCTACGAAGCTATTGTGCCTCCACCACATCTATGTGAAAAGATGGAAGTTTTGCAGGTTAAGTGATCACAAGCTTTGACGTCTCTTGCATTATTTAACCTGCATGAAACTACAGAGGGAGAATGGACAGTTGTTCTCCTATTTTTTGTCTTCATGTTTTGAGCTCGTCGCCTTAGCAACGCTCTATGCGATGTCGCACACCCCGTTGTGCAGTACATAAAAAAAAACCGTTTATTCCGTTTAATCGACGGTTCGCGTGTGACGCTCATTGCGATGCATTTTGCAATTTTATAGCGACGAAATTGTGTCACCTTAACCGTCGCTATGCGCCCGTATTCCTTGTCGTAACAAAACTTAGATATATTTTGCCCATTGAAAAATCCGCATTGCTTGACTAGCCGCTTGAAGAGACCGGATAGCTTTTTTTCATCTATCCTCTTGTTGGAAGTGTACGAATTAGGCTAGAAGACTTTCCATGTTACAAGTGCTATATTCCTCAATTTTTGGTGGTTAACTCATTCTTGAGTTCACTAGCTCTATGATTTGCTCATCCCCTCCTTTCATGTCGGGTTCACGAGATATGTCGCAAGAGTTCTTAACAGGAGAGGTTAGATTAAGGAAGGAGGTTGAATTAACTTGTTGATTTTTGCATTATTTAATTCCCTTTCTTTAGCATACAAGCTTTGACAAGTTTTGGACGACACTTTTTCATTTCGATGTGTGCAACTAACAGTGAAAATCGGGCCTTTGTGTACTTTGGTAGTCTTCTAACTCCAACATTTTCTAAATGCTAGCTCTTCTGATTTTTCGAATTTGGTTTTCTTGATCTCCTCCTCACATGTTCACCCATTTCCTATCTTCCTCACAAAACTGAGAGCATGCTTCATCGTGTACTTCACAAAACTCAATGTTGTAATCTTCTGCCAATGGCTGCGGCGACAATAGGAATGCACAGCGGCTGCCTACCAATGTCATTGTGCCATCTGGAAAGCTTCATTTTGCATTTCCCTCGTGAATGTTCCGAACCCTGCGCTGAACCTCAATGGTAAGTGAGAACGTGGTCTTTTTTTTTATTATTAATATTTTTCAAAGTGAAAATTGTATTCTAGTTTTTCCTCTATAATGCAAAAATTTAGTTGCATTCTTTCATTCATGGTGTATTCATACTATCCAATTCCTTGTTCTATTTTCACTCAAGGTCCTCTTTTCCTTTTCCCCTATGCGTCTTTACCATAATTTATAAAGAAAACATTTTTACAAATTTCTCTTTTGTGAAATTTACACTTGATTCTTATTACTTATTACAAATTTTACTTATTACTTAATTTCTTATTTGACTTGCTTTCATGGTACTAAATCTTTTGCTATACGTATTTTGATCAAGGTCCACAATTTTATGCCTCATGTCTTTTTGTTACATGATTCATTAACGGGTTAATCTTGGGACATGATTATGCTACCTTCGTGTTTCTCAAAAATTGTTCTAGATATTAAAAAAATATTTAGAGGTCAACAACTTTGTAACATGATTTTCAATATAACATTGATAGTACACATTATTTTGAGATCATAGCTCTAGTCAATGATTTATCAAAGCCCCTCCTACAATGACTCAAAGCAAGTCTCAACCAAAAATGATTCAAAGAAAAGAAGATCATGATAATATTATGAACCCATTCTATAATGCAATTTTGCCTCACAAACCTTGCTCACACTTGGAATTTTTGCATGATAATAATAAAAACAATCTTTATGACAACACAATAAGCTTGAAAAAACTGCTTATTCCCTATCTCAAGAATGGAAAGTGCACATATCATGATCACTCAAAATATTCTCGGAAGGACTCCATTTTTTTTAAATCCAAAATCTTCGGATTTTTTTCTGAATTGGTTTTTCTTTTGTGGCCGGCGCCTATCATCTGGAGTGTGAACCAATACCGTACTAACTCGTTCCTTCTTAGTCAAGCCGCGACAGCCTGCCTTCGTCTTCATCGTCGCAGTGACAGAAAGAGAGCTCCAGGCATTCCCTACTGGATACCAGCAAATCAGAAGTCGAGCCATGGCGCTCCTCCTTCCCTGAACCAGCCTGCTCATCCGTTACATTCGAGAGGATGCATTCTTACAGAGTTCCTTGTATCACTTCTTTCGGTTCTCGGCAGAGCGCTGGCCATACCCAAGTTACTGCGTGTGGATCTGCATTCTTTTCTTCAGGAAACCTTTACTCAGGATCTTGTTCCGTGGCATTTGATTGCAACAGAAGGAGGGATGGAAGCCTCAACTTGATCTCCTCTTCATATCTTTTGCCGACGGCCAGAGGTCGCACTACCCGTCTCCTATCATGCTGTAATGTATTCGATGTTTATTTTAGTATTCTAACTGCATCTTCCATGTCATTTCTGAGACGGCGTGACCGCTGTAACGGTGGTTGAAACTCTTTCACTGCATTGTGATCATGTGATTTCGAAAGTAATAATCTTATCTCTCGTTCTCGCTGTTCTTCTCTCTCTCTCTCTGTGTTCTTTTCCTTCTCTAGCAACTGTGCCCATGTTCCTTTTCCCTATAACAATTGTTTCTCTGCTTTTTTTTCTTCGACAATTGTTCCTCTGCTCTCTTTTTCCTCTCGCAAGCATGCAGCCATCATGATCATGACCATTCATAACATTCTGGTCCAGTTACTTGTGATCTTTACAGTGTTACTGCTGAGAGGACTTCCTTTCGCATGGGAGGCAGTAACATTGTCTGATTTCTTTCTCATATGTTATGCCTTTTCTGCTTGTTTCTCGTTGCGTTGGGGAACTCATGTTGAATCTACGTCATCGGCGTGCTAGTGTTTTTTATCTCTACTTTCCGCTGAGCCCGATTTTCCCCTTGCTTTGTCATCATGGTTTTTCTCCATCATTTTGTCCTTTCAACATAAGAAGAACATTCTCTTCCATTGGAACTTCCTTGAAGGATGCACATACTCCGGTTCTCACCGAAAATGAAACGAGGAATACAAAATGTGCCTTGTCAGAAGAGGGAGATGTCTTCTGCTGTACTTTAGCCATCCGTACTTTTCTCAATCGAATCCTCAGCTGGACGAAATTTGAACTACATGATTGCAAGTATTTACAAGCTACCACTGTCCTGTCATTTTTCTTTCGGTGGTTCCTGGTTGAGCTCAGATACATTCCATCCCTGTCCATGTACCCTACACTAGAAGTGGGTGATCGGATAGTTGCTGAAAAGGTGCGCTTTACTCACCATTCTGATTTTTGTATTATATAATGCAAATTTGCTATACGTAAAGCAGTTTTTACCTTCGATGTCTTCTTTGGTGATGGTCGTTTGTTGTGCATTGAAAATTTTTCTAGAGACTTAATTGTCACTGCAATTGAAATATATGGTAATTGTATTTTGACTTGTCATAGCAATTTGTATTAGCACTTGGTTCTCATTATGCGATCAGAATCTAGGCAACCATAGTTTTGATGCCGGAGATTGGAAGTCCCCTTCATTCATATCTATGACAGCTTTAAAGTTTTGATCAACTTTAAATGTAATATTGATAAATGCTTGGGCCTTGGATCTATTCATGTACTTGTAGAGCAATGTTCTTCAAGCCCTCATTATTTTTATTGATTGCTAGCATATTTAGTTTATTTTTTATTTTTTGGTTAATGGCCTATGCCTCTATGCTACTCATGTTTTAACTCTTTTTCTTTAAAGAAATTAAATCATCCTTGGTGTCATTGTATGTCGAACTTTAGGAAGATGAAAAGGTATAAATAGTTGAAGGAGATATCTAAGAAAGATGTACTGTGATGAATGAATTGAAGAATAACAGAATTGATGAAGTCTAGTTCTTTCTCTTACTATGTCTATGAGCGTGCCTTTATTTGAGCCTCTTGTGTGTATCTAATTTCTAGCATTGATCATGTTACCAATCTTGATAGAATGCATTATTGAGTGCATGCTTTTCACTTAAGAGTGTATATTTGTTTTTAAAGCTTGAATGCTATAATCTATAGAATGTATCTCTCTTGATCCTACATGTAGATCTTATGGATGAAGGGTCGGAAACAAAAACGTCTATTTTGCAAGGATGTTCCTAATCTAGACATTAGGATCTAGGTTGAAGGGTTGTAAACAAAAACGCTCTACGCCCTCACAAATTTGTCTTCCACGTGGAGAGACTTGCAAAACAAATAGCCACTGTGGTTCTTTTGAATGTGGCATAAAGACAACATGCTCACAGTCTACTTTATTATCCAAGGATGTTTCTAATTCAGACCTTGGGATCAATGTTCATTGCATGCAAGGATCATCTCAAATTAAGGGCCTTGAATTAAGGCACCTACTTTTTGTGGATCTTGTTTTACTATAAATCAAAGTTTAGAAATTGTGTTCGGGATGAATCAAATAAAATTCCTTGTCACTCAATCAGTCGGAGCTGCAAATGCTTTAGTTCCAAGCTAAAGTTGGAGGGTCGCGTTAGTAGATGGTATAGTCTTGTGAGTCGTTCTTTCTCGAATCATGTTAGTAGTGGTTCTTCCTTGAGAGTAGGTAACCCGTCTCATGATAACTTAATTATTGTAACGTTGAATATGAATGGGATAAGACTCAAGACGACAGAGCTTAAAAGCATGATACTGATCCACCCTTGGAGTGCAGTTGGGATCCAAGAGACTCCGATTTGAGGGGTGCTCGTCTTCTTGGATGCTTGGGTTCATGGTATTTATTGAACTTGGCTTTTTACAGTTGAGGGCTAGATATTTATGCGTTTTCTTGTGCAAGTTTTACGACCCTTTGAGCTTAATTCATCCAAAGACTTTTAGGCAATGTCACAAGGGGACGTGTCCCCGGGCCCTAGGGACACCGAGACGCCGTCCCCCAAGCCAAATGAGTGTCCCCTTGCAGAGTCGTGTAAGAGGTTTCCATCCTCGAGACGCGTCCCAGGGACGGTTTCATGTTATGATTCATGAACCTATATGGGGATGCCGCTCATGGGACAGACCGAGAAATGGAAGGTTTTTCTTGTTGAAAAACTTCAATTTTCAAGCTTGAATACTTAACGCACATGTTTTGGGTTCGAAAAAGGCTCTCCCAAGCCTATTTGCAACCATTAAAAGAGGCTTTGTGACACCTCAAGGCTGAAACATTGAACACACATAAAAGCTTCAGCCTTTTATACCCAACAACGCCCTTCAACGTTGCATATCGAGGCTTGAGCAGCCCCTTGCACCATCTTAGCTATCTTGAGTCTTCACATCTATGATCTTTTGTGAAATGATGATGAAACATGTGACTTTTTACTATTGAATCTTTGCATTTGTTCTCATTATAATGTGATATTTCACATGGTTATTGAGTCTCAATTGAGAACTCTTATTATTAATATGATATGATGATGATGATAAGGTTGTAGTATCTTTTTGACGTGATGAAATACATATGAGTTTTGATACTTGGTCCAATCAAAATATCAATATATAAATGCCTATGATGCTTTGTCTCTCCACTTGAGAGTCAACTTTGAATGTTCAACTTGTTTCATACATGTTTCCACCTAAAAACACCTTTTTTCTATAGTTTTGCTTTGATTGATCTTTTCATATGTTAACCCATCCATTATACATGACTTTCATTTGATATTTTTAAGAAAATCAACATTTTTTTTAGTGTCGTGTCCTTGGGACATCCTAGGCTCCGTCCCCGTCCCCAAGACATCACTGTTCTCTAGACGTGTCCCCATCCCCTAGTGACTTTGCTTTTAGGTTTTGGTTTAGTTTCATGTCAAGTGGTAAGGTAGGATCCATGACAATGTTTATGTTCCCCAGAGATGCTACTTCGATGTACGATCCAACATGTTGGAGAAATTGAACGTGACTATAGAAAGTTTTTAACATGTGCGGGAAGCTATCATGACGTTTATTAAGTGTGTGGCTGAGATGCCTTTTGGCTGAGTAAGGTGTTTGTCAATCTTCTTCCACCACCATCTTCGCTAACCGTCAGAGCATATTGGAAGTTGCGAGGAACGTGTGTTCCATACCTGCAAAAAGCATATTGAGATGCACCCTCATTCTATGAGGGAGAGGTTCTCTCTCGGAGAGATCAGTATTTTCCTATCAGGGAACCAGAGTTCGATGACGACAGGGAATGTCATTAAATCAGGGGACATTCGAATCTCTTCTCCATATTCTTCTTCATCTAATCATTCTATTGGCATGGATGAAGAAGAGTGATTATGATTCATGATTAGTACCATATAGATGTCAAATGATATGCATACACTTATAGTGGCACCAGGCAGATGCATCGGACTATTGAGTATTTTTTTGTACCTTCATGTTTCTTTTTGTATCCAAATTCCATTGTTTTAGGTTAGAAGGTGGCAGGACCTATGACCATTTTGTTTTGCCACATTTTGTATGACATTATCATATCTCGGTATATGCAATGTGCCATGTGCATTATGCTACGTCAAATTGTTATTCTTGAATATATTACATGTAACATGCTACATAATACATATACATTCATGATTCATCATTTGTAAATTCAAAATTGTGACTTTAAACTTCAAAATTTAAACTTCAATATACCACTATTCATATGAAAAGGCTAGCCAAGATTCAAGAATAACAATTTGACGTAGCATAATGCACACGGCACATTGCATATGGACATAGGTCTTGCCACCTTCTAATCTTATGCACCTTACCTCCTCGAAGCATTTGGTTCACGCACCGTGCTTGCACCAAATTGAAGGCACCTAACTTGACCTCTATGATAGGTACCTTGCCACACTCAAGAAAATAACTTCTATTCACTCTTAATTGTTCTTCTTGCAAAAGAAGACACACAACCTCATCAAAAGTATACATATTCGGATTTCCTTTTGCAACCAAACGAAGTGTAGTAGCAAAGGTTTGAAGAGATTCCAACAGTCCTTTGAATAATGTAGAAATAGTTGATGCATCCGCAATGATTTCATTTATGTTTGTCAAGTGCTAAAACCTTTGTTTGTGTAACATATACATCCATTGACTCATTTTCAACCATACATACATCTTCAAGTTTCTTTCTCAAGTAAGCAACCCATGCATCATTACAAAGAACCAAGGGTATCCCAAGCTTGTCTTGAAGTTGTTCATGATTTCATGTGTGGAATAATATGTCACTTTGTAGAAAGAACAATCAATGCATGAGCTTGAGCATCCTTTATGTCCCATCTAAGTTTCTCGAAGTTTCTCTTGAAGTAGAATGTGAATCTATGACAACATATTGCATAGTAGAAGAACCTCCTTGCTACTTGTCAACATCTTCCACCATAGTTTTTTTGCAACAAGAACATGCTTCATTATGTAAGCCCACATTGGATAGTTGGTCCCATCAAAATTATCCTTCACATGAAGCATGCCAAACAATTCATTGTTGCTTGCCATTGCATCAACGAACTCAAAAGTAGCAAGATATGAACTTCAACAAAGCTCAAACGCAGCTCACAATTTGTAACTTCAATGGCAATTCTGATTGCACGAATCGCTTCGAAAGGGGGGTAAAAACTCCAGTGCGCTTGGTGGGAATGTTCTTTGGGTGTTGAACCCTATACTTCTATGCTTCAGAATCGATTTGCTTGATTAAAAGTGTTCGCGACGATGGACGCGAAAAACAACACGTTGAGAAGGAGCTGAACTTGCTCTGATACCGCTTTTGGGTGTATGAGAGAGTGAGGAAACATGAATAGAAGTATATACAAGAGTAAAGAAGGAGATCCATGTACAAAAAAAGGTGATAATTGGAAGTGCTCTTTTTGATAGATGATGAACAATGATTAGTAGTATGAGAATGAGTATAATGAGAGTTATAAGTGAATCCCAAAGTATTGTGTACCACCATATATGAGTATAGCAAATATATGTGGTTACATGGGGAAAAACCTCTCGCGAGCTCGAGAGTAAGAAGTGCCCATGTATAGAAAAATAGTTCTCGTCCAAGCTACTCGAGGGACACATAAGTGTAACACAGATTGACAAATTCACAAAAATCGTGAAAAGCCTTGTTGTTAGGGATGGGACCATTAGTAAGCGGGCCCGTCCACACTCTTGTTTTGGTTTCCGTCATGAGCCTAAGGTGCGATGGCTAATCAATGCTCATAAGGAAATGGAATGCAATTTGTCGGATTGATCCTTCTTCTCTTGATGGACATAGGCATAGAATTGAATATGAGTAGGCATGCAAGAGGGTCTAGCCGGATGTCGAAGAAAATGGTCCTCAAACTATTGATAGAATGGTAACAAAGTGAGGAACTCCTTCGAGAGGGGAAGCCCAAAATGTTCTTTCGCCTTCTAAAAGCCATTTGCGAGAGCATAGCTCTCTTTTCCAATCAACCAATTCGTACTGCATGTGGAGAACTTGTGGTGGATCCTTATGAATAACTCTATATTTGGAAGGAGCACTATGAAATTATCTTTGTTCGATCCCCATGGGACGAGCTGAAAGATTATTGGGTTAGATACCTAGTTAGACTTTGGCCCTACACTTATTGGAGTGAACCACCTTTTACAGTGGTTTGAAGTCTGACTAACGTGTCAAAACTTAAACGCTTTTGAGCCGCAAGGGAGAGGGGTTATCTTTGGAATTTTTTAAGATCCTTGTCTTCGATAATGGGTGTTGGTTTGACTCTTCCAAACTTAGCACTCCTATGGGAGAGATATTCTTACATTTGCTTGAGGCTCTATTTATGAAAGGGGTGATCTTGAATTTGCCGCGATTGTGGTGGTGGTCTTCATTCCGAAGAAGAGGGACCTCACATTTGTCGATACCTACCATGGGACTTCTCTCAATTTTAGTAGCTCTCAAAATCTTTGTCTCCGTGCTAGTTATAGGAGGTTGAGTGATGCGCTTGAAGCTTGAAAATTTTCTCAATTGGGATCAGCAAGACTTTGTTCCTACCATGAGCGCATGGGGCAAGTTGTATGCATGCAAGAAATCGTGTTGAGAAGGGCTGCTTTGGATCTTCCGACTTGTGTGGTCTATATCGGCTCTAAGAAAGCATATGACATTGTGCCACATCAAGCATCATTCCTTAAACTTGAAGTGGTCGGTTTAAATGGGTCGAGTGTTAAATTTTTTACATGCCTTGTGTATGACCTGTCGTAGGTTGGGTTTGTGGCGCAATAGACATAGAAGCTTCATCATCATCTCCAGATGTCTCACGTCTTCTTCTTCTATTAGGTGTTGGTCTAGGTCAATCAAGGCGTTCCAAATCACTAGACACAATGTTTAACATATCTCTTGCTATCAAGAGATTCTTGAACCTAAAACTCTAAAATGGATAATTTTTCTATAAGCACCAACTTTCCTATGTTAAATCCTGGCCTTTAGATCAGCTTTTTCTATTTTTAATAGGATTATGCCACGTGGCAAACTAAAAAGCACTTCAAAAACTGAATTTAGGGTTTATTATTTGAGGGCTTTACAGTGATGTGACGTGCAAGTGTTATGCTCTCTTTGAGTACTTAGGGAATTTGTGCGTTTCTGCAGTACCATTTCTGACCATTTGACCATTTCTGGGAAATGGTTTGACCAATTTTTGACTTTTTGTCTATCACCTAGTCTAAATACAAAGTTCATGAATATATACAATGATTGATGAATAAAGTCCTAAAAATGATACAAAGTAGATTTTTACAAGTTTTAAAGCTAAATTTTCAACATGATGTTACCAGGGATATCATAGTATTTAGTCCATATTATGCGTATCATGGACATGCGGATGACTGCCATGAGATCATAGCTGCACTTTTTTCTTAGCGTAGATTTAGGGTTGGCTTGGATTAGTCTTGATATATGTAGATTGATAACTGAATCAATGCATCAAAGATGTCAAGAGGCATGGGCTCTCAGCAATATCCAATCTCTATTCTTGATACTAGAGTGAGATGAGCCTTGATGCGATCGATCTCTTTGGTACCCTTGCAAACAATTTTTGGTGATATATTTATCTTTCTCTTCCGTTGATTTAAAACTTCCCTTTGGAGGTAGCAATGATTTTCTTCATTTGCTCATGGATGTATTTTGGTCCTCTAATTGTAAAGGGTGAAAATCTAGAAAACAAGTAAAGAAAATGTCAGAGCAAGGAGGGAGGAGGTAAAGTTTGCTGAGATTTACTGTCTTGTTTTTAATATTTTGTTCTTTGGATTATACAGCTTACTGCTCTGTTAAGGGTTTTTTTTTAAAGTCCCATGTATTAATGTTTTGATTTCTTTACATAAATCAATTAGTTTGATCTTTGTTGAATTTAAGAATTTTTTTTTTCTCTTTTATACTAGGCCTATTACCATAATTTAATTTAAAGTTCACAGTTCTTATTTTGTTTTGTATGTAGGTTTCTTATTGTTTTAGGAGGCCCCAGATCAATGATATCGTGATCTTTACAGCTCCTCCTGTTCTGCAGGCAAGGCTTAATGCAGACGTGTTTTCATTTATAGATTATGAATACCTCAATTGAGTATTTTTTTTTCTTTTTCAGGAAGAAGGATACACCTCACAAGATGTATTCGTAAAGCGGGTTGTTGCAGGGCCTGGGGATGTAGTGGAGGTTTCTAGACAGTCTCTGAATTGGAACTAGATTTTTTGTGTTTCATGTAAAACCCAGAAGTGATTTATTCTGCATATGCAGTTTAATTGTGGAAAGCTTTTTGTAAATGGCGAAGCCAAAGATGAGGAATTCGTTGCTGAGCCATTGGTTTATCACATGTGCCCTGTGGTAAGGAATTCCATACTGCTGTAGAGAAAATGCCCTTCCCATTTTTGGCTTTTTTTTTTTGGGTGCGTGTTAGTTGATAATGGTTCTGATCAATTCATTTGAGTGTTTTTGTAGTATGTTCCAGATGGGTGTGTCTTTGTGATGGGAGACAATCGCAATAATAGCTATGACTCCCGTTCCTGGTATGGAGTGTTCTTGTTTTTCACGTCTGATATTAGATCTTTCTTTTTCTGCACCTGCTTATTTATATTAAAGTCACATATACTTGCAGGGGACCTTTACCTGCGAAGCA